>CABHPH010117189.1:23976-39917 GCA_902168325.1 Peromyscus nudipes | reverse complement strand
TGTGTGTGTGTGTGTGTGTGTGTGTGTGTGTGTGTGTGTGTGTGTGTAGGTGCTCACAGGCAAGGAAAGAATATTGGATACACCATAGCTAGAGTTTTAGGGTTCCAGGTAGCAGTAGATTGCCCAACCTGGGAGCTGGGAACCAAAAGCCATCAAGTGCAGCCACCATCCTTAACTACTAAACTGTTTCCCAGTTCTCTTTTAAAACACCTTCTTTTTCTGATTAGTCATATAATTAGAAGGGAGAAGTTGCCTTCTACCATAATCCTCAAAGGTGTTAAAAGGTCACCATGCCTGTGTTCTTGAATTAATAGTCTTTTGTGAGTTGGTGTCAAATAAAATTCATTAAACTGTAATTATGTGTGTCAGGTGCCATCCCAGGATTTTTGACAAATGCTTATTTTTTAAAAGCCCTGTTACAAATCAACTTTTACCCATACTTATTATTAAGCTAAGGCTTACAAAACAAAGAATTGCTGAAAGTAACATACAATACCCGTGTAAGCTGAAGTTGCAATAACTCTTTTTATTTCAAGGATTATAAATGTATTTTTTACTGAAATGCCTTATTTACAGATCCCCTAAAAGTAGGAAACAATCATTTCTCCATGCATTGTTACCTAGAAATCAGAATCTACAGAGAAGATAGTATTTCAACCATAAATATGCTATGGTAAACCCAACCACAGTATAGTTTAGCTAATGTTCACTGGGCAGATCAATGATTATAAGTTTTACATTTATTGTGTGTAAACTAAAGAAGATAACCTTTCCTTTGGTGTCGTAGAAAATTTAGTTAAAAGCAGGGTCTTTGTCAACTAATTTTTCTTTTAAACATCTATACAAATGGAGAACCAGAAAAGACACTATTGGGGACCCCAGAAATTATTGAAATTCAGACCAATTACTTACCCTATAGCATCAATTCTTTTCATAGAGACCCATGTAGCACAGTACCCAGAAATATCATTCAAAATCCATCCACCTGTACAAAAGCACATACAATATACTTGCAGCAGTAAAATGATGGCGTCCTAATAAGTTCCCCATTTTCTGTTTGACTTAACAACACATCTCAAGGGATGAGTATGAATACATAGCTTTAGAAATTCTTTTTTCCTTGATATGCCATGTTTTATTGATACTCATGGGAGATCTGCCCTTTCCTAAACAGAAATGGAGGAGGAGTGGACTAGAGGGTAGGAACAGAGGAATGGGTGGGTGTGTGGACTGGGAGGAGAGGAGGGAGGGGAAACTGAGACAATGACATAAAATAAATAAATGAATAAATAAATAAATCCTTAAAATAATTTATTTATTTATTTTACATTCCAACCTTGACTTCTCCTCCCTCCTCTTCTCCCTCTCTTCCCCTCACCTCCCCCTAACCCCTCCTTTCAACCTACTCCTCCTCTATATTCACTCAGAAAGGGGCAGGCCTCCCATGGTCATCAACAGAGCATGTCATATCTAACTGCCTTAAGACACAGCACCTCCCACTGTGTTCAGGCTGAGCAGGGCAATCCAGCATGAAGAATAGGTTCTTAAGAGCCAGTCAAAGCACCAGGGACAGCCCCTACTCCCATTGCCAGGATTTCCACAAGTAGACCAAGCTACACAACTGTCACATACATGCGGAGGGTCTCAGTTGGTCCCATGCAGGCTCTCTGGTTGTTGGTTCAGATTCTGTAAGTTCCCATGAGCCAGGCTAGACATCTCTGTGGGTTTTCCTGTGATGTTACTCACCCCACATGCTCTTACAATCCCTTTCCTCAGCAGGACCCCCTGAGCTTGGCCCAGTGTTTAGCTTGGGTCTCTGAATCTGCCTCCTTCAGTCACTGGATGAAGGCTCTATGATGACGATTGGGGTAGCCACTAATCCATTCACAGGGGATGGCCAGTTCAGGTTATGTAGGCACTGCTGCCAGGAGTCTTAGCTGGGTCCATCCTTATAGAAATTCTTTATGGAAGCTAAACTTTAAAAACAATCCAGTCACCAAAGGTTCTGGCCCACTTTTGATACCCTTATATGGCTTTTTGCCTGGATTTGCATAAACCACTAATAATACTCCAAAACAACACATGAACGCAAGAATAACAAAAGAAAATAACTATGAAATAACAAATGAAAACAGTGGAGAGGGAACAACTCAAGGGAAGAAAATCAACATCCGTTTTTAATTACTGGGGCACTAATGAAGACACTGAATCAAACAAAGGGTTTACTTTAAGTGTTATCAAGCAAAGCACAATAACCATGAAAGTGCTCCAAATAACACTTCCCAGCAAGTGGAGGAAAATGCCCATCAGCCCTTGAAAGAACACCCACATTAGTGCTCAGCTTCACTGCTCCTGGTTGCAGGTTCCAATCTAATCTCCATAGAAATGGAATTCCTATTGTGCCTCAGAGATGCCTTACAAGCACATTGTAATCTGTTTGGGAGAGAAGTTCAAATGAAATGAAATCCAGTTTACTATCATGGGAGTGAATACTGTCAGGCTTTAGGATGACCCAATTTGACTTTTTGATGGTAGCTAGAATGGATTCTAAAACAAACTAAAAAAGCTAATATTACAATCCAGTGTGGAGAATGAAGAAAAAACAAATCAGTATTGTTCTATTTTCTCATTCAGTACTTATGTCTTTAGCTTACTTTCCCTTTTCCTTTTCTTCTCTTTCTCTTTCCTTTTACATATATAAAAAGAATACTAGAATACAAACAAAAAATGAGCTAGAAGTGATGGTCATAGCTGTAATTCCATCACTTTGGAGGCTGAAGCAGGAGGATGGATATGAGTTTGAGACAAGCCAGGGACTAAAGAGTAAGAGCCTATGTCAGAAAAAAACTAAAAAACAAAACATAAAACAGAAAACAAATGTGTTCAAATTATGCAAATGTAAGCATCTTTGGAATTGATAAAACAAATATGCAGTTAAGCATAATTCTAACACAGAATTTCTCATCCCTAAGATATGTGTTGATCTAGTTTTTACTTTTATTTCACAAATATAAAGGCATTATGATAGCCAGAAATAACTCACTTAGTTTTGATAGTTGATAATATTTACTTTTTAAAAAATGGATATGTAACAATATTTTTGTGTAAATGTGTGTGTGCATGTGTATGCAGGTATACATATGTGTGTAGGTGTATGAATATACAAGTATATGTGTGTGGGTGCATGTACACTTGTTTTTTTTTTAAACCTCTGCAATTACTAGTTTATTAGTATCATCCAGGACTCATGTTCAATATTCCTCCTCAAATTGCATAAACAAATGCAAATGTAAAGAACCCAAGTCAAAATTATGTAACAAACAGCACTCCATCACAAAAGCGCATAAAATTACAAGAACGATATTTTAAAACACTGGCACTTTAAGAAAATGATAATCTAAAAAACCACAAAATTGCCAAATTGTTCCCTAACTGCTAAGCAGATTAAGCATGACTAATGAATTAGTTTGGGTTTTATAAAGAAAAACCAAATGGATTGGACAACTGGTACTAATGTGCAAAGTTTTGGTACTAATTGCAGCTGTTTTGTTGACATTTTGAATGCTTCTAAGTAAATACAATTTTTTTTATTAGTATTGTTGTCCTTTTCATAGGTCTGAAATTTTTCTTCTCAAGAGGAAGCTAGTCTTTTGCTTTTGTCCATTTTGGGTCACATGAATTACTGCAGTGTTTTCTTTTCATATAGTTAGCTGGATAAAAAAAAAAACTTTTATCTACACACCCTGCATATTGTGATGGGGTAACATTTTCATCCATAGTTGAAACTCCAAATTCGTGATCAGTTGGATAAGAGATAGTACATAACCTACATGCAAAGCTGAGAATGATCGATGATCGATTCTATCACACGGTGTGGGATTATTAGAATCAAACAATCTGAAAGTCTGTCCTTGAAGGACTAATAGAAAAGTATGTTCTATTCTAATCACAAGGACTCTTAACTTCCATTACTGTGTAATGGCAGTGACATTCTGCAGTTCCCTGTTTAAGACCTGAAAATGTATCCCCAAAAGCGTGAGCTTAAAACACAAGACTGCCATATTAAACTTCATGTTGACATTAGTCCTAGCAAAAGCTGTAATGAGAACGCTGGCTATAATGCCTTTGCCAATCTATCTAAATAAGGATTGCTCAGGAAACTTGACTGTTTAAAAAATATTTTTAATTAGTGGAGCCAGCTTTTCTTAAAATTATGCCACATTTAAAATTAAAGTAAGAGTATATTTTCCTATATTGTGATTTATCCCTTGATAAATCAGATACAAGAGAAGACGATAAACTGTGCATGTACACTTGTATACACATGTGTGGAGACAGAGAACTGCCTAGGGCATGTTTCCCCACTTACTGTCTAAATCTTTAATTGAAGTCTCTCACTGCCCTGAAACTCAGGACATAGGATAAAATGTCTTTCCTGTAAGCCCAGTGATCCACCTGTCTTTATCTCCCCAGGCTCTGATTTTAAGCAGGGGCAACCATACTAAACTTTTTTGTTGAGTTTTGGAGATCCCACTGGTGTGTCCATGCTTATAAGGCAAACATATCTGCAGAGATATCTCACCAACCCAGCCACTGAATTTTTTAACATAATTTCATTTAACCTAACAGTTCTGATTTGACAGTGTTTAAACTTGACACTTCCTCTAGCCTATATTTAACAATCTCTCTGCTTCCTATTTCAAAACATCTAGCAATAGACATACTTCTGAAATCAATTTTAGTGCTTTTGGACTGAAATAAAATAGGCTCTGCTACTTAATCTGGGCAAGTTGTTGGATGTCTAATAGCCTGGCTTCCTTAGCAGTGAAATCAAGTGGTAGTAAAGATTAAGTGCTGTAACATATATGGAGCTCTTAGAAGCCTGCTCAGCTCTGGAGACTTGCATAGACTAGTCAACCCCCACAGCCATTTGTTCTTTGGTGTATGTGTGGGGGCGGGGGGCAGATTTGAAGCTGGGAAACAGCCCCTCCGAGGGACTATTTCATGCCATGTGACTTGCTTTGTATTGAGAAACCAGATTTCTAGTCTGAGAGGTTGGATTAGAGAAAATCAGAGGCATAGAGCTTGGTGGCTGCTCCCTTTGGTTACCTTTGCACAAATTCATGGAGATAGCATAGTGGCTTGCTGTTGAGGTTCTTGTGCTAACTAAAGCCATTCCAATTCCTGTTTTGTTGTTGTTCGTTTGTGTTTTTATTTCTGATTTGTGTGAAACAGTCGTTATCCTACCTTGTAGACATGTACATAACTCATCTTTATTGTTTTATTATACTACAAAGAGATTTGGTGAATTTAAAAGGAATATTAATGAATGTTAATGTACATAGATGTACATGTTTTAGAAAGGTTTTGCAGGAAATGTAAGCTGTTTAGAACTGCCAATAATTACGTGAAGAATCACAAGACTATCTTCCATATTATTGAGAAATTTAGAGACTTAGAAACAGTTATTACCATTGTTACATAAGAAGAATGCTCCAGGAGAGTTAAATGCACAGGAGCTGCTGTTCTCACAGAACAGGATGTTGTCTCTGATCATATGCACAGGAGGACTAGTGAAGTGTTGCTCTACCGATTCTCTAGCAGGTAGGTGACAATGAAGGGAAACTAAATACATAGATTTAGTAGTTTAGGTTGTTGGTTATTTTCACTTGATTCCTGAACTACCCATAGTTAGACTGCCTATATTTGTCATTGGTCAAACAAGAATGAGATTTCTCTTAAGAATTAAAGAATATAAGAACGTCCATGTTCTCCTTTTCCACACAAAATCAACTTTAAACATTCTAAGACTGCTCCTGAAGGACCCACTGATTCCACAAGTGAGCTCACTTGTTAAGGGAAATGATAAGGGAATGTGTTGAACAGTCAGATAACCATCAAGTTCTTTGAATCTATAATTTACCAAGGAATATCATGAATACATAATATGGTAGAGGTTGAAAAGTATACATTAGGTCTTGTAGATTTTGAAGGTTTATGTTAAAGAGGATTGATCATAATATGAGAAATACATTTCATATTCTATCCCAGAGTTTGCTATGTTCATAATAATTTTAAATGTTTACCTTTAAAAACAGTGTGTTGTGTTATTTTTCCAACTGTTATTGACATATTATATGAGTCCTTCCTGAGGCAGCCAAGAGCATTTGTTCTAGTTTGCTTTATATTGCTGTGATAAAATACCACAATAAAAATCAACTTGAATAGGAAAGGGTTTATTTTCACCTTACATCTTAATCAAAGACAGAAGATGAATAAAAAAAAAACATGGAGGCTTGCTTGCCATTGCTTGCTCAGCTCATTTCTTATAAAACTAAGGACCACGAGTCCAGGGATGAACCAGCTCAAAGTAGTCTGTACCTTCCCACACCAGTCATCAATCAAGCAAATGTCCCATAGATATGTCTACGGGTCAGTCTGATAGAGATAATCACTCAGTTGATATTCTCTCTTCCCAGGTGACTCTAGCTTCTGTCAAGTTGACAAAAAACTAATAAGTACAACATGAAAAGATTTGTGGGAAGAGACAGGTTTGGCTTGGTCTGCCCTACATGCCCCAATCAGTCTTGCCTTTGAAATATGATGAGAACAGATGTATCCAGCTTCTTCCAACCCTCTTATCTGACTCCCTTGACTATTCTTTTTAAAATGGGCATATTCAGAGGGAAGACTCCTCTAAGGAGAGATTCCCAAGCTGACACTGAATCTAATTTGGTTGTTATGAGGCCTCTGTGGTGGTCATTCATCACAAGTTACAAGACAGTTAAGTAGAGTTGGTACTTGGCTTAAGAATGTCTCAATCTGTCTTTTGTGAAATGTGGTAAACCAATGCCATGATTTCTGCAAAATATACTATGTTTATTCTGCATCCTACTCCAACAAGCTAGTGTTGAAATATAAATAATTATAAATATAATTATTTATTTATAAATATTTTATTTAATTTAATAAATCAAATAATTTATTCAATAAAATAAATTTAATAAATTAATTTTATTTAGAATTATTAATTTATTAATATTCATATAAATAAATATGAATAAATAAAATATTTATATGAAATATAAATAATTATAAAGGAAACAATACAGTGACCACATGATGATGTATATCTGATTATGAAAGCTCTCTGTCCAACTTTAACAGCTTTATTTGCACCTAGCAGGAAACCCAATTACTTTTAAAACAATCTCTTGCCCCTTCTTATATTACTATTACTCCTTTTGCACAATGACCCTTTGGGTCACAATTCTATAGTATCATATATGTGTGTACACATATTTTCAATGGGCAAGACATAGACTGGCAACTGATCTAGAGAGTAAATGTTAAAAGCAACTAACCAAATTTTAAAATGAGAAGGTACACGCATCCCAAAATATGACATATGCTTGTCAATAAACAAATGAAAACAATTTATGCGGAGGGTAACATGTCCTCCATAATAAAACACCAACAAATACACCATTTATCCTAGTTTACTTTCTGTTGATGTGATTAAAATTGACCAATAACAACATTGGGGTGGAAAAAGCTAATTTGGATTACAGGTTAGAGTTATCAAGAGAAGCCAAAGCAGGAACTCAAGAAGGGGCATGGAGCAGAAACTATGGAGGAACATATTTCAGTATCTTACCCTGAGGCTCATACTTAGATATCTTTCTTACACCCCACCTGCCTAGTAAAAGAACTGTCCACAGTGTGTTAGATCAGTCACAATCAAGAAAATGTTCCCATAGACATAGCCAAAGGCCAATCTGATGGAGGCAATTCCTCAATTACAATTCCTCCTTCCCAGGTATGTCAGGCTGACAACCAAGATTAGCCATGACACTAATAAACTAATAACTGTCCCAAATATAGGAATGTTTAACACCTGTCAGGTGACATTCATTGCCCTAAAACGTCTAAGACCATGAAGAAACTGTTATAGCATAGGAAATAAATATGAAATAGTGGAGGAAACTGTCTCTAATAAAGGCTCTTATGAGATCAAGAGTAGTGTCATTTGACTGAATTTATCTCCTGTCTGAGAGAATCCATACTATTAAAGTTTATAATTTGCCTATTTCCTGCCACTTCTAAAGTGAAATTTTAAATCCTTAGCTAAGAGTAAAAAGATGAATGAAACGCTATCTTTCTTGCTAGAATTCACACTATATAGGAGAGAGAAATCCTTGAGATGACTCTCATAGCAAAATATGTGCATTTGCAAAGTATTGTGTGTCTGCAGGGGAAAGTACTGACTGTATCTGGGAAAGTCTAGAAACACTTTGTAAAAGATAAAATGTCTGTGTTTTGAATGAAAAATAGGCAATGGGCAATATGAATTGCATGATAATTAGACATTGTCTAAAAAAATAGAAAGAAAATGCTAGAGAACTATCTTCTTTAGGCATAGATAGGTGACAGGATGTGAGAGGGTTGGAAAGATCAAAGATGGACATAGACATTTGGATGATGTTGCGAGCATCTTAATAAATAGATGAAAAAAGATAGGCATAAAAAGTGCTAAGCCTATTTTCAATGTCTGCACTATATATTTCAATTAACTAAAAATTGAGTTTGATGATTCAATGTGTGGAAATATATTAACAAAGTTTATGACACAAAAATATCTTGTAACAGACAGAATAATGCCCCTACATTTAGATATGTATATACATGCTCTAATCCTAAGAAATGGAATGTATTCCCATATGCAGCAAAAGGACTTTTGTATATACAAATAATGATATCTTTCATTGTTGTTGTTGTTTGAGATGCTGTCTCTCTATATAGTCTTGTATATCCTGGGACTTATTATATAGGCCAAGCTGGCCTTAAGTTCACAGAGATCCTCCTACCTCGGCCTCTTAAGTGCTGAGGTTTAAGGTGTGCACCACCATGCCTGGCCTTAAGTAAAAGGATCTTGAGATGATGATATCATTCTGGATTCTCTGGGCAGGTCTAATATTATCATAATGTCTCATCATAGAGAGACATTGCAAGATAAAAGAAGAAGATTGGACTGACTTTAGGAAGACTGGGATCATTATTGTTTTGAAACTGCAGGAAGAGGTCCATCAGATGAGAAATATAATCCGGCAGAAACAAACTGTTTTCTTACTTATGCTGATATATGAATCCTAGCCCAGTGACACTGACTTCAGACTTTTGACATCCAGGACTATAAGAAGAAGTGTTTTTGACTGAGCTTATTACATTCATGGTAATTTGTCAGAAAAATGTAACCCAGATTTTACATCAAGAGGAAAAGATGTTTTTTGTTTTGTTTTGTTTTCTTGTTTCTTCGTAGGTTTCTTTCTGTACAAATATGAGTTTTTATTATAATATAGAAAATGCAAAAATACCACAGTCTTTAAATGTCAGCTGAAGCTGGATTACTGTGACAAATCTGTCAATCACTCATTCTTCAAGCTGAGATACACTCTCCAAAGGTTGAGCCTCACTGTGGATTCTCATGCTCATGTGAGGAGGATAACAATTTAGCTACTATAGAGCTAGCTAACCTAGCGCCTATAGTGATTTTTGCACCAAACCCAAGTGGAAATGCTTAGTGCATACAAACTCTCACATGACTACTCAAATATCATAATAAGTTAAGTATGAATATTTATGAACAGATAGTTGGATAGAGAGATACCCAGGCTGCTGGGGAACACACTGAAAGGGTTGATGCTAATATTAAATGTACAAGAGAAGGTGTTGAAATCAGATCTGTAATGGATGGTAATGGTGCATTAGAAGAAAAAAACTATTTGTGAACATGGAATGCAGGCCTTGTCTCCATGGGGTACACTTCACACCAAACACCATATTGATTTTCAAGGGTATTCTGTTTATATTTCCTTAAGACCAAAGGGAAAAATAGTCTCCATGCTTTCATATATTTGAATCTTGTGGAAAGACAGCACAGTAAAGCTACTTTGCTAATGATTTTCAAATATTTGATTGATGGAACATTCTAAAAATAGGATAAATAAGAGCAAGAAAGTTGGTATGTGCTATGGTATACATATGAAATTCTAGCAATTGACAGGGACAGGAAGATTACCACAAGTTTGAGAATAGCCTAGGACACAGAGTGAGTTCTAGGCCAGGAGAGGCTTCATGACCAGATCCTGACTATAACAAGTAAAAAGGTTGCCATTAGCATACTAGCACAAAACCATATGTATTTCTTTTTCACTCACACAACAATCAAGATGAACATTAGTCCTAATTTTATGAAGGAAAACCACTTAAATATCTGAACTTTGATATCCAAACTGCAATACTCATTGTCTTAAAACTCACAAATGACACAGTGGCATCTGGTTGAGGATCAAGGATGGCCAAGTTACATAAAGCCCAAAGCCCTTTTTTTAAACATTTATATTAATTCTTGTTTTGAGTATATTGCCCACCCCAGCCCCAGATTTTTGCAAATACTCTTTTCCTCTAGATATTTATGCTCCATGACAAAAATATCACATGTCTATGTTTTCAGTGCTTATCTATGAGTGATGACTTATGGTTAGGAGAGATTGGTAGCACAGTCCAGCCTTTGGGAGTAATGATGTGAACAACTATAGGGAATTCATGTCATCTTCATAAATAATTTAGTTCCACTTTCTAACATGAGCAGACTGAACTAGCCATTGTGGCCTCTTTTATTCTTTAAATACTACATATGCCACTATGGTAAATCCTTATAACCTATTAATAGTGAGAGCACAGAAGTATTTGATTTTTTTCTTAACCTCATATGTTCCAATGCAGTGCTATACAAAATAACCATATATTTTCATTTTTATATTCATCTTATATACAATGAAGGATATATTTGGGCCACGATTTGCTGTTCCCTTTTTATTTTTGGTCAAATTAGGCTTTTTTTACAAGGCTTTACTCAAAAGGAAGAGTTCCTTTACCAGGTATTGTGCTTCATGCTTGTAATCTTAGTACTTATCAGTTTGAGGCATAAAGACTACTTCCCATTCAAAGCCAAGATAGGTTATGTATCACATACCAAGCCACACTACACAATAGAATGATAACCTACCATATCTGAAAAAGTAAAAGGACAAAAAAATAAAATTGCTTTCTATTAATTAACTATTTTTATTTAAAGATATTCAGGGTAGAGATAAAAGATGTATGTTTTCTACCATTATCATCTAACAACAGCTAAATGTAAGTACATTTTTATATTGTAAGAAAATATAGGAATGATCATCAAAATATGTAAGTAGTAAAGTAATTATGAGTTAGAGATGGAGTAGCATTACAGGAAATGAGAATCCTTTATGTGGTGTGTATATTTGAATATTTAAAAGACTCCTGACTGAGAATAAATAAGATGCCTGAAAGAAGCATATTTCTTTTTGACCTGTTGTTTAATAGACAAATAATAAAACTATTTCATACCTAGGGACTCTAGGGAATTATTGTTTTGGAGCATCTTTATTAAAAACCCACACGTGCAGTTTTGGGTACATGTTAGTCTACACTTGGTCTGACATGATTTTTACCAGATGACACTGATCCTCAACAATACCTTAAGGACCACCTTTGAAAGTCACCCCGCTGCAAAGGTGCTCTTCTTAGTTTGAGCATCAGTGCTTGCCTCCACATCCTGTCATTGCGTCTCCCAGGCACTGACTTTGAAGTAGGCACTTTAACTTATGTATATTATCTCATTCAATTATGGAAATAAAGTATGTCATTAAAAAAAGACATTTCAAACTCAGATTAATCAGTTGGTTGCTGTCGAAACAGCAGCTATCTTATTTGTTAAGAGAGTAGTAATAATGTTATTTACAAGCATAAAATGATTGACAGTGAGTTGATGAAGAACACCTGCCACTTAAAGTATTCCTGGGGAGTCTCTGGAAGCGTCCTAAACTCTTAATCATAGCAGTTTGAAACAGTATTCATTCCTCATGCTTGCTTTCAGCAAATATAGAAAGCTCTGCACATTCTAGACCTCTCAAAGACTGCCTGTTGCAAGTATCATTTTCATTTATAAAATTGTTTGACTGCTTGATAGTTCACATTATGCTGCCTTTAATTTGTGTCTTCTTGAAGTTCTGCTAGGATCCTAATGGGGCAGAATAGATTCATATTTTATGTATTAGTAATTGACTCAAAATATCACAAAAATAAAGGAGGCTGATTCAACTCATCTTTCCTCTCTACACAGATCCATCCAACAGATTATATTTTTGGATGGTTTTCTGGTATGGCTTTGAATGTGGGTATATCTATTATTTCAATAGTGGTTTTTATATTCTTTAGTTTATCACAAAAGTCCATTGGTGGTGAATTCATGTTATCATCTTATCCCATCCACTTTCGCTTTTATAGGGATCATTTCAAAACCATTTTGTTCCATGTTCTTGTACCTTTCCATATGCTTTTTGCCTTCTGGGAAATTTTTTCATTTAATTTTTAATTATTAATAAGAAATTTTATATTCATTTTACATACCAACCACAGATCTCACTCTCCTACCTCCTCCAGCCCCCCTCCATTCCCCCCCAACTCACTCCCTATTCCTCCCTCTTCCAAGGCAAGGACTCCCATGGGGAGTCAGCAGAGCCTGGTGCATTCAGTTTTAATTTTAAATTTTATGGCATTCTGCTTGACTTTACTCACTTCCCTAAGTCTGTAATATATACTTCAGAAGTATTCTGTGTGTTCCAATTGTTGGAATGCCTTCTTCACCACGGCTAAATGAAGTGCTGAGTTACTCCTGCATATTCAATTGGGCCGTGGATAACTATGTGTGAGGACTATACATTAAATATAATTTTATTGTGACTAAATGGGAATAAGCATATTGATTTTGGTCAGATCCTGATCTACTCCTTTTTCTAAACATTTGGCTCTCATTGTTGCTGTGGGATGTTCTGTATGGCAAATGTGTTGCTAATAAAACACTGATTGGCCAGTGGCTAGGCAGGAAGTATAGGCGGGACTAACAGAGAGAATAAAAAGAGCAGGAAGGTGGAAGGAGACGCTGCCAGACGCTGCCAGCCACCGCCAGGACAAGCAGCATGTAAAGATGCCGGTAAGCCACGAGCCATGTGGCAAGGTACAGAATTATAGAAATGGATTAATTTAAGATATAAGAACAGTTAGCAAGAAGCCTGCCACGGCCATACAGTTTGAAAGCAATATAAGTCTCTGTGTTTACTTGGTTGGGTCTGAGCGGCTGTGGGACTGGCAGATGAAAGAGATTTATCCTGACCGTGGGCCAGGAAAAAAAACTCTAGCTACACATTGTAGATCCTTGAAACACCTCTAGTTATGTGCC
Organism: Peromyscus nudipes; assembly: GCA_902168325.1. NCBI lineage: Eukaryota > Metazoa > Chordata > Mammalia > Rodentia > Cricetidae > Peromyscus > Peromyscus nudipes. The sequence goes on along the minus strand of CABHPH010117189.1, from coordinate 26,593 downwards.
AGACTGACGTCTCCATTTCTTATATATCAATTAGAAATTTTCTTCTGTAAATCTTACTTGGCCAACCTCAATGCATTGTTTTCCCCACAGGTGGCCCAATGGTGGGCAAAAACATGTTTACTTTAAAAATTCAAGAACATGATGAACAACTGACAAACTAAATTCAACCGTGATAAAAAAAAAAAAAAAAACCATTCACAGCACAGAGAGGAACAGATGATACAAAATTCGTAGTTGCTATGATTGAATTTGCTCTCAAAGTGATCATTTTCCAGGACCAGGCTACAATAAAAGGTAAAATGTAGATCTGCCTAGTCCTAGACAAAAACCAAGATTAAGGTTATTGTGAACATAGGGAAGCATAGACAGAGAAGATACTAGATACAAGAACAAATAGGGTATTAAAGAATGAAGGATCAAAGTTTGTGTTTAATACATGTTGAAAACAAAGCTGATTCTTTCAAATGTTGATGCCCAAGTAGACTTTGGCTTGCATGTGGTATTCTTTTAAAGATGGTCACTTTCAGAGTCAGCTTATTAAACCTGAGGTGTGTGATTGAAGTTGTAAACAGGTATTATGTTTTCAGTATTTCTAAAAAAACATTTTATTCATCTAGTCCACTTTGATTAAGGCCAAGCATATAAAATGTGGTACATATTGTTTTACAATATTCTTATGTGTGGATTACATTGTTATCTAAGAGTCACTAATCAGATTTTACTATTTACTTAAATTCAGAGTCAGTTGAGAAATTTCCATGTATAAAGATGCACCTAACATCAGGACAAGTGTCACATTGTATCTGTGAAAAAGTCATAAATGAAAGAATGATATTTTGCAAAAGCAAGAAAATGATCACCTAGTGGCTGTGAATAATGTAATAAAAATATTTTTATTGATTAACACTTTGAGTTCTAAATACCAAGAGATAGAGAGAAGCTACTGATTACAACTGGCAGACAAGGCAAGCATGCAAATCTTCCACATATAATGAATGTATTTAAAAAATCATGGCCTCTCCAATCTCTTTGCTTCTAGTATATAATGACTACTTTGTACAATCCTGGTATCCAGGCCACAACACTATAAGAAACGAAAATGAAACAAAGCAAGAATCATATAAATATAGAGCCTATACTAAGTGGTACCTATTCTTATCTAAGATTTTTTTAATTTCTCCAACACTATCTGCTTTAGATGCTAAGAAGTAAGAGAGTAACAAGCACTGGCTTTCAATGAAAAATTGCTCATTTTCTCTTCAGTCTCTGTTACTTCCAACACGACTCCAGAAACTTCGCTGTACATCTATAAAACATGCTTTCACACAACATTTCAAGAGGTGGAGCTTGGTAAAGCTGAACAAATGAAGCAAGTAGTGAAAACTCTTTATTTTTATAAAAGTTAATATTACACAAGTGGCCATGTTGATATTCAAAGTCACACACACCAAAAACACACAAACAAATAAATAAATAATATGTACATACATACGTGTGTATGAGAGAGAGAGAAAGAGGAAGGGAGAGAGAGGGAGAAGGAGAAAGAGAGAATTTATTGACAGTATGCTCCCCGAAACAATCACTGAACAGCCTCTATCTCCACAAAGTTCTTAGAAAGTCATAGTCCACAGTTTTGTTTTACAAGCCTTTATTTTTATTTATCTCAACCAATCAATAAGTACTGGATTAAAGCAAAAGTCACTCTGTATGTTGAATTTATAGAAAAATGTTAACTTTAATCTATAAGCTTTCAATTTAAGATAAAATTTGCACATATGCAAGTTTAAGCCATTATATATTTATTTTTTATAAAATTATAGCTATATGCCTTTACAAAACAGATATAAATAAAGCACACACATATACAAGATTGATCTGTAATTTTTTGCCTGAAGAAGATCCTCATTAGATTTTCATGTCTTATTGCTGTGGCTAGACAATATTCTTCAAGAAACTGGGTAACATTCTATAGACTTTTATTATAAAGTGAATATATATTTGTTTTGTGTAAAATATGAAGTAGTGATGATTATACATACACACTGTTACTTAATGGGGAATTTTACTATAAAATGTGCTCTGATTGTTAATCACACTTATGTGTTAGGATATGCAGACTTAATTCATGTTCAAGTTTCTGCAAACATTTCTTTCAATACATGATATTAAAAAGAAGTTTTCACAGATTGCAAGACCAGTGCCACTTTGAGATCTTTGGCAGCAATTAACTATGCAGCTCACACACGATTGAGCCTGTATGAAAATGAGGATTCAGAGACGGGCACTCACCAACCTAAGACAGAGCACTGTGTGGCCTGGGCAGGCGTCTCCATGACGGGTAAGGTGACCTGCTGACGTCCCATGCAACTCAAGTCAGAAGCTCATTTTTTAATAAAAGGGGGACCTGTAGGGCCCTGGCCCCCATTTTTGGTAACTGCTGCCTTGCTTGCGCACCTTGACCTTGATATCCTCCCTATGCTAATTCCCTGCCAGGTTCCACCCTCCTGAATGCTTAAGAGAAGTTCCTTGTCTGTGTATCCTGAATAATGGGTGTTAACAGATTAGAAGCAAGATTGTAAAACATCAGTAGCGAATTTCTGCCCTCCGGCCCCCCCCC
>CABHPH010117189.1:12382-23876 GCA_902168325.1 Peromyscus nudipes | reverse complement strand
ATATATATATATATATATATATATATATATATAAAATTGAATGAATACTGCGAATGTAATCTATGAATACCACAAATGTGACTAATATCATGAGTGTAATTAATGAATATCATGAGTGTAATTTACAAAATAAATAAATAAATAAAAAGAAAGACAAAAAAAGAAGTTTTCATAATCCTGTGATATAATGATAAACAGGAAATGGATTTTGGAGCTAGAGCACCTGAAACTGCAGTTTGTAGACACCTATATGCATGTAAAATATGATTTATTAGTCTGGATCTCACTCATCTCTAAAATAAGCTTTATATCTCACTATCTTGAAAACTAATTGCAACATTTAATATAAATCACCTGTCCCATCATTAGTTATGAGTAAATATTTTCCTTAGTTATTTTTACATGTATTAGTTCTTATACAGAATAGTTTGATTTTATCCATCTAACTACCCCAACCGTTCTCAGATCTATCCACTGCCTTAGCTAACCTATCTATTTATTTATCAAGTACAATTTGTGCTATTCATATACTTTTTTTGTTTGTGGTCTTCCACTATAGCTTAGTTGACCTACCAGGGACCACACATACCCTTAAATAAAACAAACAAACAAAACAAAACAAAAATCACAACTTTCCTCCCAGAAGCTATTAATTGCCAATAGCTCCTCTAAGGACATCATTTGTGTTCACCTCCCTTTCTGTCCTGGGATTCTGTCTGATATGAGTTTGTGCATTTTGTCACAACAGTTGTTAATTCATATGTGCAACTGTCTTGCTGTATTCAGAAAACATGGCTTCTATGTAGTCAAACACAACCTCTGGCTCTTAGACTGTTTCTAGGCAATCCTTTGAAATGCTCCCTGAGCTTTGAGAGGAGTGGTTGTAATATAGATGTCCCATATAGGATAAGCATTCCACAGTCTCTTGCTCTCTGCACTCTGTCCAGTTAGAGATCTCTCTTTTAATTTCCATCTACTAAAAACAACAACAACAATAACAACAAAAAGAAACTTCTCTAGTGAAGGTTGAGAGATGCACTAATAACCTATGGGCATAAGGATAAGTCATTAGGAGTTGGTATCCCTTCTTCTGCTCTGCCCTTCCATCTCCTAAGCCATTTAATCCTTCCTTCTTCACTTTTCCCTATTAACCATCAGCACTGCTGCTTTCTGTCTCCCTTTCCTGGAAATCTTCCTCTCCTATGGCCCTTGGCTAATTTCCTGTCATTTATGGATATTCCAAACGGCAGTCAAATTTCTTAAGATTCAAAGCTAAAATCCACAAATGAGAAAAAAAACATACATTTGATCTTCTGGTTCTGAGTTTCCATTATTCAGAATGATTGTTTCCAGCCCTGTCTGTTTACCTGAAATTTTCATAATTTTATTTTTCTTAACAGATGAATAATATTCCCTTGTATAAATGTGTACAGTTTCATTATCCATTCATCATCTGCTGGCCAGATAGGCTGTTTTAAATTTTTTAATTTTAAAATTATTGGTCATATTTAAGATTATGAAACATTATGTATTAAAGTATTGCTAGTGTATAGGTCATTTGAATGTGTACATTTTAAATATATTTGCCTTTATAAATATAGAAAGAAGAGAATATACATTAATCAGAGTTTTCTGGAAATACAGAGTTGATGGAAAATGTATTAATTATATATTACATATTACACATATTAATTTACAAACAAATGTTTATATATGCATATGATAAATAGTTATATGTGAATATATAGAAGAGAAGCAAAAAAGGAGAAGAAATTACTTACCTCAGTCAATTCACTTACACGACTATGAGGGCTAAGATTCTCCAGGTCTGCAGTTAGCAAGCAGAGACACAGGTAACACACATGTTGTAGGCCAGGGAAAAGCACTGAGGCCAAAATACCAAGAAAACCAGACTGCAGCTCTGGTCTGAGTGCTGGAATTCTCAAGCACCAAAGTGAGTCAATACATCTGTTTTGCCTTAAGCCTGGAAATAGATTGACTGACAATTCAGGTATTGACTGGCAATCAGGGGGAGATTCCTTTACTCAGAAGAGAATCAGCATTTTGTCTCATTCTTGCAATGAATTCACTGGACAAGCTCTGCCATTAAGGCTGGCAGTATCCTCTACTAACTCTGATATTAGTTCACTTAATAATACTCTGTAGATGCCCTTGGGATAATGTTTATCCAAATATTTTTTCAGTCATAACACTGTCAAATTGATCCGACTAAATGTCACTGACTAGTAACAGGTACTGCCTTTCTGACAGTGAACACTTTGGTATGGTTTTATTTTGTAATAATTTCTAACCATGGGAATGACCTTTGAAGCACCGAGCATTTCCTTGAGAATTAATTGCTATGCTAGGGTTAATGGCCCACAGCAATGGACTTTCTGAGACAATCATTAATCTGCCTTGATTATTACTGCTAATTACTAACTTAAGTCTCTTCTTTGGTGTATAAGTATCTCATCTCGACCTTTTCTGATTTAAAATGTTCATGATCTTTTTTGATCACATAGAAACATGGGTTGAAAAAGAGAGGTACATTAAGATCACAACATGCACAGATACTGACTGAGAATACTTTGAAATCAATATTAACTTACTTACAAAGCTTATTTTCTTCTTATTATAGAACTAAGATACTTATAAAAGTAATTTCATATATTCATAAACATAAAAGGAACAAACACTTTATATTTTTATCATGAGAATGAAAAACTAGTGCATTATGGATATTGCCTTCATTTTGTTTCAAGGCTTTTCTTTCTCTAACTGTGTATTTATATGAAATTTTGGCTTGAAGCTATTATTATAGAAAAAGGTTATTTTATATTTTTTCATTTATTTCATATGCAGTACTGTCTTTTATGGGATATTTCATTCAGAGAAGTGAAGTGTGAACTTCTATATAATTACTTCACTTAGAGTTTAGTCACACCCTCTTCCGAATTTAAAATGAGCTTGTAAGCCCTGCCAAAACGAACACACTTTTACAGGTGTCATGTGACTTTCGCTGTCCCTTTTACATAAAGAAACACTACTTTTCTTTGTCTAGCCAAAAACAGAACAGTGAAACTCAATGAGAGTCATAAAAATTATAAGCAAACATAAATTATCTCTATTTTAAGCCACTGACAATTTTGATACTATTTTAAATATAGCAATTTCCAGCCAACAGTAAATTTGGTTTTCTTAAGATTTCCTATTGAAATCTTAAATTATGTCACAACTGGAGTTGGAGTTAAGTAAGGGAAGACATCATAACAGAAGCCAAGAAAAATTCCAGGTTCTACCAGCTAATTGCAAAACTTCGGTGCAATGGTCATCGAATGCACAATACGTCTAATGGCATTCCAACCTTTGGTGGGATTTTTTTTTTCTGCTAAGAATGTTAAAAGGAATGCACGAGTAGTTTCATCCAGCTGTAGCTGACAAGGTATTTATAAGAAACAGGTAAGCTACAACTGGATAGGTAAAAAGATTTGAGAGGAAACTATCAAATCAGCCTCGTGCCCACTCAACTCCACACTGTAAAATATTTCTAATTGAAATAAAATCTGGACATATAGGACAAATTTAGAGCCTTCCACAAATAATTATGGTTTAGCAAGAAATTTCAAATCAAAGATACATGTGTCCAAATACATACACAGAGGGGGGGAGACATAGACAGAAAAACTTTATTATTATTAAACTTAATTAACGTTTTATTTAATAAGGAAATAAAATAATATGGGCAAGAGAGAAGGCTCAGCAGTTAAGAGTACTTGTGGTTCTTGCAGGGGACTGGGTTTACTTGCCAGAACTCTAATGGAGGCTATTAACCATCTATAACTCTAGGTCAAAGGGATCCAACACCTTCTTCTGTTCTCAACAGGCACTGCATGCACATTGTGCAGACATGTATGTTTGTGAAACACCCATGCACATTAAATAGTAGAAATATTTTTAAAGAAAGCATTCCAATAAAAATTTAAAAAAGAAATAAATAGTACATATAAAAAAATAAGAAGAATAGAATAGAGGAACCAGATACAACACTACAGAATTACAGACACCTAAATTTTCACAAAAAAAATCTAAAAATATAACTAGAGGAAAATATAGCATTATCAACAAATGATCTTGGCAAAACTGAATAATCACATGTAGAAAAATGGATGTCCAAATGTACAAGAATGAAATTAGACCCTATCTCTCATTATAAATAAAGATCTCCATATGGACCAGATACTTCAACACAAAATCAAAAACTGAAATTCCTAGAAGAAAAGGTAGGGAGCCCACTACAGCATGTAGGTTTGGGTAAGGCATTTCTGAGTATGATTCCATTCACTCAGGAATTGTGGAGCTTTGAAGGAGGATGGCTCCCTTAGGCTTACATGTTTGAGTATTTCATCCTCAGTTAGTGGAACTGTTTGGAAAGGATGAGGCTGTATCCTTTTCAGAGAAAGTGTGCCACTAGGGGTAGACTTTGTGGTTTCAAAAAACTCATGCCTTCCTGGTGTGTGCTTCCTCTCTGCCTCCTACTTACAAATCAAGATGCGAATTTTTAGCTATTGCTGCCACTGGGATTCTAAACCCTCTGAAACCATAAGCCAAACTAAATATTTTCTTTCATAAATTTCTTTTGCCATGGTGTTTTGTCACATCAATAGTAAAGTAACTAAGACAGAGATTAACATCAACCATTGACAAAAGGGATCTCATGAAAATAAAAAGTTTCTGTTCAGCAAAGAAAACAGTCAATTGAGTAAAGGGGAAGCCACAAAAAGAGAGAAAATCTACACAAATTATATACACCAAACAGAGGATTAGAATCATTAATATCTAGACTTAAAATAGAACTTAAAAACAAATCAAGAAAACTAATAGTCCAGCTTAAAAATTGTTTGTGACCTGCACAGGGGGTTCTTTAAAGGAAAAATACAGAAGGCTAAAAATGTTTAAAATACTTCAACATTCTCAGCAATTAGGGAAATGCAAACTAAAACTACCTTGAGATTTCATCCCACTCTAGTCAACATGGCCAAGAATAAGCAAATAAACTAACAATAATGTTGGCTAGGATATAGGGAAATGGTAACCCGTATTCACTGTTGGAGGGAGTACAAACTGGTGTTGACACTATAGAAATCCACATGGAGGTCTGAAGCGTGAATCTAATTAATCTCAATCAATAAAAACCCAGAGTCAGATATCGAGGGTGAAAACTGAAAGATCAGAGAAGCAGAGCAGCCAGCCACTAGCTTACCTTTACAAAATCTCAGACTAAAGTGGGGCATCCTGTCTCTACGAATCCTCAGACTGAAGGCAGCGAGATCCTGTCTCCATCCACCTTATATTCCTGTTTTCACCTCCCTAGTACTGGGATTAAAGGTGTGAGCCTCCTACATACTGGGATCAAGGCATGAGCCTCCCAGGTGCTGGGATTAAAGTTGTAAGCCATCATTGCCTGGCACTGTTTCTCTTTTAGGCTGCTTCAATCTTGTGTAGCCCCGGGCGGCCTTGAACTACTGATGATCCTGCTGCCTCCTCCCAAGTGCTGGGGTTAAAGGTGTGTGCCACCTCTGCCTGGCCTTTGTGGTTAACCAGTGGCTAGCTCTGCCCTCTGATCTCTAGGCAAGCTTTATTTGTCAGAACACAAACAGAATGTCATACCACAGAGGTCACTCAAAGAGCTATAAACAGATTTACCATGTGACCCAGACTTTTGAGCCTATACTCAGAGGATTCTACGTGCTACTGCAACATTAAGTGCTCACTCGCGGTCATTGCTGTGCTAGTGACAATAGGTGAAAAGAGGAATTAGCCTAGATGTTGATAAACTGATGAGTAGAGAAGGAAAACGGAACACATGTAAATAATCAAGTTTTATATAGCTATAAAGCAAAATGAAATTATAAAAGTTTACAGGTACATTGGTGAAGTTGGAGCTAATTATTCTAAGGTAGGTAACACAGACCCATAAAGACAAATGTGTCCTCTCTCTCACATGCAGATGTTACCTTTGAATCTTTGGTTACAAGTTCTTCATCGGAGCACCTGTAGAGGTCACGGGTCATCAGTGTTGGGAAGTGCTTATGGGAGGAAGGTAGTTTAACACAAGTAGCTTGAAAAAGTAATAGTTAATTGGAATAATATGGGGAAAATTAAAATGGGAAAGGGAATAAGAGGGTAGAACAAAGACAAATGTTGGAGGGATGTGGATGTTTGAAAAAGCCACAGAGAAGCATATATATATATATATATATATATATATATATATATATATATATGTCTCAGCTTTCTTCTACCTAGTGAATTACTACTCTTTTATCCATGTAGCATATTTTCAGTCCTTCAAAAATGTGTCCTGGAAATTGGCTCTAAGAAAGACAGGGCATCTGTAGTTTTCCTTTTAGCTATTAGGGAGAAGGAATTAAATCACACATACTTTATATATAAAACAAAATCTAAGGCCCACTAGAAGAGTTAAGAACCAACAGACTGTCCAGATGACCAAGAAAAGAATCAGTTTCCAACTCTCAGGTGTCAACAGTGACATGTCAGCAGATGAATACTCTGCCACTTTGTGGCAAAGACAAAGTGCGACTATCACCATGTAAGAAAATCCAGCTGAAGCAGATGACAGATAATACCATACTCCTATTACAATTAGAAAAATACCTAGCTTTGAAACTTGTCATGTAAAGGAACTGAACAATCTCAAGTTGCATGAATAATGTAAGGAGTAGATGTCAACACTAAGAAAAAGAAGCTCACATTATCAAAGACATTCAAGCATCCATGCTGAGTATGGTCTGGAGAGAATCTCTGAACACACTTGAAACAAATAAAAAGGGGGATTACTCATCAATGAAAGGGAAATTAGTACCTCAGTTCTCCTCTATTAAGTGTTGAAAAGCTCAGTGGTAGGCCTAAAAGCAGAGTGGAAAGTTACATGGAATTCTCAAATGCTAAGCAGAAATTCCACCACCCATTCTCTCTCTCTTTCTCTTGTTTTTATTTATTTTTTATTTTAATATCTTTTTATTTTACATACAAACCAAAGTTCCCCTCCCCCCAACTCCTGCTTCTCCCCCACCTTCTCCATACCCCACCCCCCATCCAATCCTCAGAGAGCATAAGGCCTCCCATGGGGAGTCAACAAAGCCTGGCATATCAAGTTGAGGCAGGACCAAACACCCCCCCACCCCCACCCCCCCTCCCCCCCCCACCCCTGCATCGAGGTTGAGCAAGGTAATGCACTATAGGGAATGGGTTCCAAAAAGCCAATTCCTGCACCAGGGATAAATCCTAGTCCCATTGTCAAGGATTCCACAAAAAGACTAAGCCACACAACTGTTACCCATATTCAGAGGGCCTAGTTCTGTCCCATGTAGGCTTCCCAGAGTCCCTGAGCTCCCACTAGCTTGGGTCAGCTGTCTCTGTGGGTTTCCCCATCATGATCTTGACTGCCCTTGCTCACATAATCCCTCCTCCCTCTCTTCAAATGGACTCCAGAAGCTCAGCTCAGTGTTTGGCTGTGGATCTCTGCATCTGCCTCCATCAGTTACTGGATGAAGGTTCTCTGATGACAGTTAGGATAGTAACCAATCTGATTACAGGAGAAGGCCAGTTCAGGCACCCTCTCTACTGTTGCTAGGAATCTTAGCTGGGGTCATCCTTATGGATTCCTGGGAATTTCCCTAGCACCAGCTTTCTCCCTAACCCCATAACGGCTCCCTCTACCATGATATCTCTTTTATTGGCTAAGCAGAAATTCAACGAACAGTAATTTAAAGTCAAAACATAATTCAAAATATGCTATAATGAAGAATAAAATGTTTCCAATATTATGTTTCCTTCTAATCTTGTCCATTTAGGTACACAATAGCTGTATAGTTTAATGAACAGCAGAAGTAATTTTTCATAGTTTTTATAACTTGCCTAGTGCTGTTTCAAGGTTGTCTCACTCTGTCATAGTTCATAAATATCCTTCTAGTTTCTATTTCCAGATTATAAGAAGTAGTCAATATTAGTTTCTAATTTTGTATTAAACTGAAATATAATTTTCAATGAGTCTGGGTAAAATACAATTCATACTCCTATTACTAACTTCATGTGGATAAAAATCTCCTTGTTTTTCTGAGATATAAGATGAAATATGATAATTCACTTTGTAAACATAATTTTCCTCACCATTCTTTTAGAAAAGTCAAGGAGCTTTGAAGAATCTTTCAGTTGAACAGTGATACTGCTGTCCATAATTCAGGAATACAAAGAGAGAGGTTAGTATGGGAGGGAGAGAAGATGGAAAACCTACTTACTCTCTATAATGTGTCACTGATGGTTCAAGTCCTTGATCCTGTCACTGAACGAGATTTTCTGTGATGAAAAATGAAAAGTAAACTTAAGAATCAGCTTATTTACCCACCCCCCTTTGCTTTTAGAAAACTGCATTTTAAAGATCATTAGTTTAAAGATTATTACTTAACACGATGCTAAGTAATTCAGAGAAAAACTCACATTAGAATTGAGGGTGCCTTTTACAGTAAAAAGAAAGTATGAATAGAAATTTGGACATGCTTCATGTTGTGATGAACTGTTTTACACTCTGCTGTGAATTATACACATTCACCATTGCAAACTTATTAATACTTTATGTTCGCTGCTTCAGCACCATCGAATCCTGAATTGCAGGTTGCACGTTACAATCACATGTCACTTTTCTGTTTACTAACCTTAGTATTACTGAGAAGGACATAACTTTTTATTCTAGCCCATGTCATATAGTTTAATCCGCCACCTTCCTTTTTTTCAAGAAAAATCCATCCTAAGAAATGTAAATCATTCCATATAGTTAATTTTAGTTATGTGTAGCTCAAAAAATATACCATTTCCAGTCAATGCACGCCCATCTAAAGAGTCATAAGACATTATTAATAGATTTTTCTAAACATATACTTTATTATAATACAGTGCACTAGTTGAAAGTATCATAAAATGTATGAATTATATTTTAAGTATCCAAAGAAAGGAAGAGCGTACAGTCCAGAAGCATTAAACTTACCAACCCATATTTATATCCACTAACACCTCCATTTTTATTCCTGACTGCCATTTAGTTTCTTGTTTGTTTCTCATTGCTCTTTCTTTGCAAATCTAGCATTAATATTTTGCTTTTAGAAAACTGTCAAAAACATTCTCTAAGTATGTGTCTTACTTTGGGTTACTATTGCTATAATGAAACACTATTAGCAAAGCAAGTTTGGGTGGAAAGGGTTTATTTGGCTTACACTTCCAAATTATTGTTAATTTTGAAGGAAGTCAAGACAAGACCTCAAACAGTGCAGGAACATGGAGGTAGGAACTGATGCAGAGGCCATGAAGGGGTGCTGCTTATTTGCTTACTGCTTGTGGCTTTTTCAGCCTGCTTTCTTTTCTTTTTTTGTTTTTGTTTTTGTTTTGTTTTGTTTTTTGAGACAGGGTTTCTCTGTGTAGCTTTGTGCCTTTCCTGGAACTCACTTTATAGCCCAGGCTGGCCTTGAACTCACAGAGATCTGCCTGCCTCTGCCTCCCGAGTGCTGAGATTAAAGGCGTGCGCCACCACCATTCGGCTCAGCCTGCTTCCTTATAGAACCCCTTACCACCAGCACAGGTATGGTACCACCCACAATAGGCTGGGCACTCCCCCATCAATCTCTGAACAAGAAACTATGTTACAAGCCTGCCTACAGCCTCATCTTGCAGAGGCGTTTTCTCAATTGAGGCGCCCTCCTTTCTGGTGACTCTAGATTGTTTCAAGTTGACATAAAAATAGCCAAGACAACTGACCCTGGTTGACTTGACACACAAATGTATCACTGTTAAGCCATTAAGTTTCTTTCTTGTTCATCCCCATTATACAATATGAATATCAATATTACAGTATCAACATTTCCAAATTTAACAGTCCTGCAGTCTTTAAAAATTCAAACGCTTGAAATTTCAGTCTCTTTAAAATATTCAAGCTCTTTTAAAATCCAAAGTTTTTTAAGATTCAAAGTCTTTCAACTGTGGGTTCCTGTAAAATTGAAATAAATTCAACACATTCTCACTTCAAAAGGGAAGAACCAGGGCACATTCACAATCTAATCAAGTAAAAACCAAACCCCAAGAGTACAAATAACGCAATGTCCAGTGTTTAGTCACTAACTGTCCAATGGGTTCACTCAGGATCTTCTGGACTCCTCCAAAGTGCTTACATAACTTCTCTGGCTCCACCTAGTTCAGCACACACAGTTTGTCTCCTAGGCTCTGGTTGGCTTCACTCTACTGCTGTTGCTGTTCTTCGTAGTCATCCCATAGTATGCACATCTCCAGAGTGCTGAGATCTTCTGTGGCAACTGGGCTGCGCTTTCACCAATAGCTTCTCCTCGTCTCCATGGTGCAAAGCCTCAACTTCTCTGTATGACCCTTTTAATCCTGGGCCTTGAACTGCCGCTGAGGCTGTACTGTCGCCGAAAGCCTCTCCTGGCCTGTTACAGTGCCAAGCCTCAGCTGCTCTCCATGACACCTTCATCCCTTCAAAACCAGTACCACCTTGGTGACTCTTACAATAGCAAGTTCAGCTGCTAACACTAGGTACAACCTTGGCTGCCTCTGACACAGCTTCTGTGTACTGAGTCTCAAGAAATACTTCCCAGAAAATTTCACCCCAATGATGCTGGTCTCTTCTTAATCACTGCTAATTTTTCAACCCCAGCTAACCAGCAAAGCAAAGGTTTCACTTCAGTGGTTCTGGTCTCTTGTTAATCACAGCTGATTCCTTAGCTCCAGCTCACCAGACACCACAGTGTCTTCACAAAAAAAGTCCTGGTAGAGTCTTTACTTCTCCCTGAAATGTTACAAGCTAGGCCTCATCTTCTGCACTGCTCCCATTTTTTTTTTTATCTACAAAGTTCCAACAGAAAAGTGCACTGAGCTCTCAACACTCAGTGGTTCTTCTAGCACAAAAGTTCCAAAGTCCCAGTCCTTCCACAATCTTCCCCAAAACATGGTCAGGTCTGTCATAGCAATACTCTACTCCTGGTACCAACTTGTCTTAGTTTCTGGTTACTAATACTATGATGAATCACCATGACCAAAGCAACTTGGGGAGGGAAGGGTTTATTTTGCTTACACTTCCATATCCCTGTTTATCACTGAAGGAAGTAAGGAGAGGAACTCAAACAGGGCAGGAACCTGGAGGCAGGAGCTGATGCAGAGGCCATGGAGGAGTGCTGCTTACTGGTTTGCTCCTTCTCATGGCTTGCTTAGCCTGTTTTGTTAGAGAACCTAGGTCCACCAGCTCAAAGATGGCACCAATCACGATGGGCTGGGCTCTCCCCCATTAATTACTAATTAAGAAAATATATTATAGGCTTGCCTACAGCTCAATCTTATTCTCTTATTCAGGGGTTTCCCTTCCTTCCTTCCTTCCTTCCTTCCTTCCTTCCTTCCTTCCTTCCTTCCTTCCTTC
>CABHPH010117189.1:0-12282 GCA_902168325.1 Peromyscus nudipes | reverse complement strand
TCCTCTCTCTCTCTCTCTCTCTCTCTCTCTCTCTCTCTATATATATATATATATATATATATATATATATATTGAAAATAGATTCTATTTTCTAAAAAGAAATGGATGAAGAGTGGCTCTAGGGGAGAGAGGAGGTAGCTGGGAAGGACTGGGAGGAGAGGTGGGAGGGGAAACTGTGGTAAGGATGTAAAATATGAGAGAAGAATAAAATAAATAAATAAATAAATAACTTAATTAATTAAAAATAGATTCTTCTCTCATACAATACAGTTTAACCTCTCTTCATTCCTCCCAGATCCCCCTCACACATTCCCTCTCCCCCAGATCTCTTCCCTATCCATTTCCCTTAAAAAAAGAAGAGGCCTCCAATTTTCTTAATCAAGAGTCCCTCCTCTTAGATGAGTTTAGCTTGTGTCAAGTTAACATAAAAGTATCAGGCACAGTATGTTAATATTCTAGATTTCTTTTTTGAAACTGACATTTTTATGTTTTTAATATAGCCATATAGACTAAGCATTCTGGCTGTGTTCTATTTTTTGAGAATTTTTCTTTACTCAATATTATATTTTTACTTTTAGAGGGTTGCTACTGATTTAGAAACATACAGTGAGGTTCTAGTCTACTTGTAGTTTATGTGTGGCATGAAATATAAATGAAAATCATAGTTTTAATTAATTATTATCCCCAAAGCTTCATATATTTTCCCTGATTTGCAATGATGATTTTATCAACCATATAATTTATTTATTTGTGTGGATATAATTATAATCATTCACTGTATTTTATGAAACAATTGTATATTAATATATAAATATATATGTATGTGTGTGTGTATGTGTTTGTGTGTGTACTTCAATTTTTTTGTGTGTGTTTTCATTAGTATTTATGTTTGTGGATCATCCTTACTATGTTTTAGTTGTCCTAAAAGTTTTCTTAAGCTGGATTTATACAACTTTGCATAATGAAATAAATTCTTCACCTCTCCACCCTCAATTTAGAATATAACTTTTGCCCAACATTGTGAAGGATCTGGAAATTATCATTCTTCCTCCCAAAACATTCACCTTTACACTTCGTTTTTTGATTGAAACACTAAGACTGTATTATAATCATTATTTATGTGAGATCAAAATTTCATTGTTATTTGTAAATAATTTTAATTGAAGTGATTTTTATATTTACTGTCAAAACTCACAAGATAATTTCTTCATTATTTTTTATACTTTGTTTCCTTATAAGACGGCTCTATTTTGCACTTAAATAATTATTCCCCTAATATTTTAATCTGCTTCTTTATGTGTGAGTGGGTTTCAGCTGTATTTTTATATCCTTGCATATATGTCTTTCAAGACAGGGTTTCTCTGTGTGTTTTGATGCCTGTCCTGGATCTCACTCTGTAGACCAGACTGGCCTCGAAGTCACAGAGATGTGCCTGGTTCTGCCTCCCAAGTGCTGGGATTAAAAGTGTGCACCACCTTGTGTATATTCTTGGTGTTAAATGTAGGGCTCAGTGTTTTGGCTCAAAGAAATCTATGGGTAGAGCTTTACCATGTAAGCCTACTCAAAGTTTCTTTGGAAAAATTCATTATTCCTCTTTAACCCCTTCTACCACTGTCTTCTATCTCTCCTCTCCTGAAAGCTCCTCCCATTGCACTTTGCTAATTTCCTGACCTTCATGAATATTCATTTATGAAACATAACCAAAGATTCCAAGCTAATTCTCACAGATGAGAGAAAGCATGCAACATTTGTCTTTCTGGGTCTGGGTTACATTGCTGAAAATGACTGTTTTCAACTTCATGTATTTATTTGTGCATTTCATAATTTCATTTTTCCTAACAGCAGAGTAATTTTCCATGTGTAACTGTACTGCCTTTTATTTTCCATTCATTAGTAGATGAACATCTAGTCTGCTCCCATTTCTCAGGTGTTGCAGACCTAGCAGCAATGACCAAGAATGAGCAAGTGTCTCCACAGTCATTTCTTTGAATGTTGAAAAATAGTTTGGTGCGATTTGAAATCTTTTGAGAATTCCCTGTTAAATTGCATGACCCATTTTTGTTGGGTTATTTACTTGACGTTTATTTTGCTGTCATTGTTTGTTCTTTGTTTATTCTAGTTACTAAACCTCTGCCATATGTATACTAGCAAGGACATTCCTTGTTTTGCCCTCTTGCAATGGGTGTGAGTTTTATTTAGTTCCAACATTCTCATTAAAATTTTCTCAATTTTATGCACTTTTTGATTTCTTCAGTTCTCTTTGTCCATATATTAAAGTTCCTTAATGAATAAGGAAGTGTTAGAATCAAAAGAATAATTTTTTCTTAAATATAGGAAATTACTTGTTGTTTTTTAAACAGTTTTCCCCCCCTCTTATTGTTCAATTATTTTTCTGTATTTGCTTCAGGGACTGAAGTTTCCTTGTTATGTGCTTTTCTAAGTTATTTGTTCAAAATAATTTGATTCTCTAGCTGTGTTATATTGCCTTATTTTGAATGGCTAACTATTACGTCACAATGGCAACTTCTTCCCCATGATTCTTTTTTCTGTGTTTTACACATCCACTCTCCCTGGAATTTTTTTATTCATGAACAAAGTTTTCTTTCTCAGCATGTTAATGCCATCACTATAATTATTTTAGCATTTCATTCTTAAATTTAATTCTATATATTTTCATTTTATAAATCTCTTAGTGAGTTACTGTTATTTTTTTAACTTTATTTCCCTGTTGTTGTTTTCTAGAACTAATGATCTGTTTTCCCTTTCTCTTTCCTCTTGGTTTCACTATTACGTGTTCTTTCTCTTATTTTCATTTTAATGGTTTTTTTTCAATTTGATCATAAATTTATACAAGAATAAGATTTGTTTCGCAAGAGGTTGAAATTCACAAGGTTGCAAGTTTCCAGAAACTTACAAAGAATAATGTCCCCATACTGCAGCTGGTTTATGGCCTAACTCAGATAGAGCACATATTTATATCATATCCAAGTGTCTTTCAGCACTTGGTTATTACTCTAGCAAAATGTTAATCTCATTGAAATTTTTCAATGCTAAATTTCAGCTAATTAAATCAAGCCCTGTGGCATAATAGTAATATAGTAAGATGACCCTGGTGACCACAATTGTCTTTTATTTCAGTGATGAACTGGGTCTTCCTTTTGGTCAAAGCCTCTGGACTCTTCATCAGTCAGTCTTCACTTGCTCTGCTTTGTTTTGTTTTTGTAAGCACATCATATCTCTATGTATTTGTTGTACCTAGTAAATTTGGCCAATTCCTTTGTGAATAGGCATGCTCAGATGAGTTCCATGCCATAGCTTCCCTTGGCATCAGACTGAAGGCTGCAGATTATCACTTCTGTTTCACGTAATATTTGGTTATCTATCAATTGCTAGTGGATGGGGTATTCTACTTATGCATTTTAAAAGCAGAGTTCTTATTGTTGTTTTAGATTGTTCTTTTTATTTAAATTCATGCTACTTTGATGGAATTGTGAGCATTGAGAGTGGAAGAAATTTGGGGTAATGGTTTCCTGGGTATACTGACTGAGCTTACTGGAAATGAAAAAAGATGGCATAACATGTTGCAATTGATTATTCATCATGCATAGTTGATAGATGGCTCTTCACTCCAGACATTGTTTACAATTTAGTGACAATACCTATAGGTTTTAAATTTATATTTCACTTAATTTTGTGATTCTGAAAATACTCTATCAGAAATATATATATATATATATATATAGTGAGAGAGAGAGTATATATGTACACAGTTTACAAGTCACTTTATCATGTACTGTACCATGTACTGATACTCTTCTGTGTTTCTTTTCTTTATTTCTTCCCAGAACAGAAAGTCTTTTTTTAAATATCCTCCATTTTGCAAATGTACTGGAACACAGCCTCCTACGGGATGATTATTTAATAAATTAGCTGCTGTTCACTAACATTTTAGGTTTATTCTTGAAAATATTCACTGAGAATTGGAGTCAAAGTCTTAGGAACATTTTTATTTACTTATTTGTTTATTTATTTATTTATTTATTTATTTATTTATTTATTTATTTATTGTATCAGGGAATAATTTTATTTGAACTCAAATGCCTCAAACTGAGGAAAACATCATATCCAAGTGTCTCTCAGACTGGGAAAGTTCTTGATGAATGAAATGA
This sequence comes from Peromyscus nudipes, assembly GCA_902168325.1. Classification (NCBI taxonomy): domain Eukaryota; kingdom Metazoa; phylum Chordata; class Mammalia; order Rodentia; family Cricetidae; genus Peromyscus; species Peromyscus nudipes. The sequence goes on along the minus strand of CABHPH010117189.1, from coordinate 8,113 downwards.
CTTTTGCCCAAGACTGATGAGCTGAGTTTGGATCCCTTGGAACTCTGTAAAATCAGAGCAAAGCAGTGCAGACAGCTGTAATCCTGATGCTCTTATTAAGACATTAGAAGGCAAGACAGAATCCTCAGACCTCACACACTCAAAAACCAACTAGACTTGCTTACAAGGCAGTCAAAAAGAAGAGGCCTGTCTCAAACAGGGTGAAAGCTGAGGATCAGCAATCAGGGAATCTCTGACCTCTGCAGGGGGCACCAAGCGATATGGGCATCCCCATCCATATACACACAACATACATACATAAATAGATGTCAGTAATGGAAAGATTATCGGCGCAAATTTTACCTCATTGAAGTATACTAGGCCAAGTTTGAAAACAAGAAATCTTAGAAACCCATTTCAAAGTTCATATAGCTGTTCAGTAAGTGTCCTTTGGCCAGACTGCCTCTTCTTTACCTGTCTGCACTTGGTGGCATTTGAAATATTAACCTTCAGACTGCAGTTTCCTTCCTTCACTCTCTCCTTTCCTAGCTAGGATTAATTTTAATCAGATGGTAATTAAAATAGGCACTGCATAACCGACTCACATTTCTGTAGGTAATTAAAGCTTCTAGAATCATGCATTTTCCCCTCCCAGCTCTGTTAGAAGCAGTGGCATATAATTTGTATTTTTCCTTGCAGCACAATTCTTCTAGTAATGGCTCCAGTTCTAATAAATCTCGTGCAAATAACTTGTCTGAGCTTTGGCTCTAAGACAGCAGGAATTATAAACTGTTCATTTGTTCCTCTTTTCCTTAAAAATGCATAATTCCCAGTTGTACGCTATTGATTCTAAAAACTGTTTTATTATGAAATAGCGGGGAGCTGCGTCTCAGGAGTCAGGTTACTGGCTAAACCCTAGAGCTAAGGCCAGGATTTTCATTATTTCCATTCACATTTCTTTCTCTTTCATACTACTGAGAATGATAGAAAGGATTTTTAAAAAATTGCCATGTCATAAAAAAATAACCTTAAGAAATTTGACTATATAGAACACACTCTCATTCCACACTTTCTGTATTACCATTCTGTAGAAAGAGGCCACCCACTGGCCCACATTGAAGTGTTCAGTAAATACAGTCATGAAGACTGCTCCAGTTAAGACTACCTCATGAAAGACTCTTGTGTAATCACTATGCACATACATTAGATAACATATTTCTGTCAATACATGGAGCTATTATACATAAAAGTTTTAAAAGTAAGTTTCCTTTCAAACAGGGTGTCCTACACGCCACAGCTGCTCGTGTATCATTTTGTTTCCAAGCTGGAGCTACTTGAATGTCACTGGCAGCCCCAAGCTTGGAGCATCAGATGATTTGCCAATGATATGTCCAGCTAACAGCAGCCCACCAAAATCTCCCTTTTTTGGGAAGGGGTTGCCTGTCAGCCATTGCTAGAGCCTCTGGTGAGCAGCTCTCTCTGCATCTGGTGGTTATGAAATCTCATTTCATTACACTACTAATTTACAGGGAATGAAATTATAAACAAGGTGATTATGGAGCGTAATTTATGGTCCATGTAATTATATAGCTGTCAAAGTAGTGCTGGCAGCTGAATTGTGCAGGAGAGGGCTGCACTTTTGCCTGGTCCGCTGAGTTTGTTAATTGTCCACAGCTGAAAATATTTTTTTGCACTGCAAGATCAGCAACCTTCAGTTAGGAGAACCCAGTTAAAGCTGGTTATAATTACCTGCCCAAATGAAAATGTTTCCTATTGTCTATCAACATCTTCAGGTGATAGAAATTTATTTCTCAAGCCTTTTGCTCAATGGAGAAGAACATTTTTACCTTCATGCCCAGAGAGCAGGGAACCTTAAGGCAATAAATCAAACAACAAAATATAAAGCCACAAATATTTTGTCTCTGTATCTAAATAGTTCATTCTATACACTCATACTGAGATGGGCATAATAAAGTGATAGTGGTAGAAAGATAACTTAGTATTTCTCCAATTGAATCTTTATATTTTCCATTTCTCTGAAAGAGATGTCCGTACTTTGCTACAAGCTCACCACCTGTTATGGCTTAGGAGGGAAACCACACATAAGCAATAGCACGTTAAGCACACCCAGCTTTCTCACTATTTTAGCCTGTAGCCAAAAGTGACATGATCAAAAACAGAGCAGAGAGAACCATTAAGCCAAGGGTTTGTTTACACAGCAATAATCCAAATGATTTCTCCTGTACAACCACCAATTGTTTTGTTCTTCACATGTTGTAGATATTACCTGGCCAGTATAAGTATTGTTTTTAGATATATCTGAGAAATTTGTTCTGTAGATGATCATAATGTGAGGGGGAGTCAAAAGTGGGATAGTCTTTCTATATGCTGTGAATATGTGTTGCTACTATTGGTTAATAAAGAAGCTGTTTTGACCTATGACAAGACAGGTTATAGCCAGGCAGGAAATCCAAGCAAAGATACAGGGAGAAGAAAGGCAGAGTCAGGGCAGAAGCTGAGAGCCATGGAGGAGTAAGATATAATAAACACAGGTAAAGCCATGAGACATGTGGCGATATATAGATTAATATAAATGTGTTGATTTAAGAGCTAAGAGCTAGCTAATATAAGTCAGAGCCATAGGCCAAACAGTTTGTAATTAATATTAAGTTTCTGAGTGATTATTTTATAAAAACAGCTACTGTCTCGGCAAGACTAGGCAAGACTGAGAAACTTCTATTTACATTGAATTTATAAACTATTGTGTTTATACAACTGGATGATATTCCTTCTATAATGTTGCTGACTTCAACTCCTGCTATTCCTATTGATCACAGGCAGATGGTCATATTATTTTCATCAAGAAACATTTATTTATTTATTTGCTGTGTATGGGTGGTGCATATGCCTACATTGACACATGTGTGGAGCTCAAAGGACAATCATTTCTCTCCTTCTACCATGTGAGTTCCCAAGATGGAATTCAGGTGGTTATCCTTAGCAGCAGACTTCCCTACCTACTAAGGCATCTCACTGACTCCAGGCATACTATTCTCTTCACTACTGTTTGGTGCTCTTTTTATGATCTTGTCTATATAAGCTTCTTTATAATTGCTCCTCTTGAACAATAATAAATACTATATACCATATATAACATTTTCCACTCACTTAGAGAGCACAGGCCCCTGCCTCTTGTATTTAACTCAAATAAAATTTAACCTCTCTGATAGGGAAGTTTTGTTTAATTTTTAAGTCAAAATAGAAGCTTGGTAAATTGTTTCATAGTTATACTAATTTTTTGCTATCATTATGATATATATGGTATATATACCAGTTTCATATAGAAATAATAGTTGACTTAGGGTTAAGACTCAATGTATCTAACCCTTGCATTTGGGGAGCAGAAGCAGGAAATTTGTCATGAATTTGAGACAAGTCTGAACTACATGCTGAGTTCCAGACCATCCTGGGAAACAGAGTGAGTGAGATTCAATCCAAAATACACAACAATAATAATAATGATAATAATAACAGTATTAATACTAATAATAAAAATTTCTACTATGTGCCATATCTGTTTCTGTGTTCTCATAGGCTATAAAAGAATGTAACTGTTAAATATCAGGAAATAATAACATTGTGGAGAGAGACTTAAGATGGCCTAGATATAGAGAAATCTATTACCTTGTACTTGACATGATCATTAATTCCCTAGAAATAATAAACTTTTGTAGAAACCAATTTTTGAATTTGATGAAGGTCATAATGGTTCTTTGGATTCAACTTAAGGAAATAACTAGAGATTTATAATCAGAAGAACAGTATTCACACAACTAGCTCTTCATTCATTGAAGATAGTTTTAGTAGATCATGATATAAAATTAAGATATAAGTTGAAATAAAAAGAACCAAGTAGGGGCTAGAAGGATAGCCCAGTGGTTGAGAATTCTTGTTGCTCTTCCAGAGGACCTGAATTCAGTTACTAGCACCAACTTTAGGCAGCTCACAATTGACTGTAACTCCAGCTCCAGGGAATCACATTCATATACATTCACATAGACATTCATATATAATTAAAAATAAAGATTGATCAATGGAATCGAGTTGAAGACCCAGACTTAAATTCACAGACTTATGGACCACCTGATTTTTGATTAAAAAAAAGGCCAGAAATATACAATGTAAAAAAGAATATATCTTCAACAAATGGTGCTGATCTAACTAGATGTCCAACATATATGATATCTAGATGTACATACCTATATGTACAAAACTCAAGTCAAAGTATATCAAAACCTCAACATAAAACCAGATACACTGGACATGATAGAAGAGAAAATGGGGAATAGCCTTGAATATATTGGCACAACTTCCTGGACAGAACATCAATATCACAGGCATTAAGATCAACAATTAATAAATATGACCTCCTGAAATTGAGAAGCTTCTGTAAGGCAACAGACACTGTTTGTAGGACAAAGCGGCAGCCTACAGAATGGTAAAAGATTTTTCTCAAACCTCACATCTAACAGAGGGCTAATTTCCAAAATATATAAAGAACTCAAGAAACTAGACAAAAAAAACCCCAAATAATGCAATTAAAAATGGATTTAGTACAGATCTAAATAGAATTCTCAACAGAGGATTCTCAAATAGCCAAGAAACACTTAAAGAAATATTCAACATCCTTAGCAATCAAGGAAATGTAAATCAAAACAACTCTGAGATTCCATCTTAAACCTGTCAGAATGACTAAGATCAAAAACAAGGGACAGCTCATGTTGGCAAGGATATGGAGCAAGGGGAACTCACCTCCATTGCTGGTGGGAGTACAAATGTATACAGCCACTTTGGAAATCAATATGGCAGTATCTCAGAAAGTTGGGAATCAATCTACCTCAAGACTCAACTATACTACTATTGGCTGTATAACCAAAGGATGTTCCATCCTATCACAAGGACACTTGCTTAACTATGTTCATAGCAGCTTTATTTCTAATAGCCAGAAACTGGAAACAACCTAGTTGTCCCTCAACCAAAGAATGGAAAAGAAAATGTTGTACATTTACATAAAGGAATAGTATTAGGCTGTTAAAGAAAATAATATCATGAAATTTGCAGGCAAATTGATGGAACTGGAAAAGAAATCATCCTGAGTGAGGTGACCCAGACCCAGGAAGACAAGCATGATATGTATTCACTTGTAAGTGGGTATCAGCAATAAAGGATAGTCAAGCTACACTTCACAGACCCAAAGAGGATAACAAGGAGGACACATGGGGATTATATGGATCTCCTTGGGAAGGAGAAATAGAACAGATTCTGTGGGTGAACTGGGGGCTGGTGGGCAGGCACAGGAACAGGAGGGATCAGGTGTGGGGAGGATGGAGGGAAAGAGCATTGGGATAGATGATTGCAATGGAGGGCATTTCAGGGGTGAGGTAGAAACCTAGTGCAATGGAAATTCCCAGGAATCTATGATAGTGACCCTAGAGAAGACTCCTGATAATGGGGGATATGAAGTCTGAACCAGCCGTCTTTTGTAACCAGGCAAGATGTCCAATGATGGGATTGGGACACCAACCCATCCACAAAACCTTTGACATACAATTTGTCCTTCCTGCATGATGTGCTGGGCTAAAGGTGGCACAGAAATTGTGGGCATGGCCAAACAATTTCTGATCCAACTTGAGACCCATGCCACCTGGATAGATAGATGATAGATAGATAGATAGATAGATAGATAGATAGATAGATAGATAGACCTAGGATAGAACCAAACATGACTGGGGAGGGGTGGAAATGTCAATGAAATGGTACCTAACCTAATGATACTCTGTTATACACAGTCTGTTCCTAGCATAAATCATTAGAGAGGCTCTTCTACATTTCTCCTCTCTACACAAACTGTTCTTCCCAGTTAGCTATCATCCTTTTCCCTTTAGAAGACCAGGGATTCAACATACATGACAAACAACAAGCACATCCTCATTACATTTTATTTGGTTTCTATGCTTTCTCCAGCTTTGTCTACTGTATTTTAGTCAATATATTTTCTACCACCATGTACATAGTGATCATCTCTGCTATCATATCTGCTAAATCTATCCACTAATATTTATTAATGGATTTTCTTTGATATAATACATTTAACACAAGTCCTTCAACTTACACTTGTATTTTTGTTTTATCTATTTCTGTTTGTTCTGATACATTTTTAAATTTTCAGTGAAGTGCTAAGAATGCTCAGATCTCAATTGAACATGCCAGGTCTTGTTGACTCCCCATAGGAGGCCTTATCCTTTCTGAGGAGTGGATGGGGGTGGCCTGGGGGAGATAGGGGAGAGCAGGGGGAAAGGAGACAGGGGAAACTGTGGTTGGTATGTAAAATGAATACAAAATAAACTAAAAAAGAATCATCAAATCAATTAATTTCTCAAGTATGTTAGAATAAATGACTGCCATCTAGACCATCTAACATCATCAAACACTCAGGTATGTGTTTCTACAGTTAAATGCACATTCTTTCATGACCAAAATGCAGGCATTTCTACAGTTACATACACATCCTTTCATGATCAAAATGCAGGCATCAAAATCATAAAATGTGTATATATTCACTACTATGGTATGATTTACAGTTGCTCAAACAATGTGTTTTATAAAACAAAAAAATGTTCCTATGTTGGAATCCTTGTACATTCAATTTGAATCACTATGCATTTCATTCCTTGCTTATAGAATCTTGTTTCATCTTAAAGACTAACCTCAATTAGAGTATGTGCACATTCAATATATGTCACATTATTGACAACTACATCCTAGATAAGCATTCATGTCCTTCTCATTTGAATTTCTCAGTTAGTGTACCATGATGTTTTTTTTTTTTTAACCATGCTTATGGTACTTTTAACTACTTGGTTAATAGAGTATCCCTTGTTTGATTCAGAATAAAGATATTGTTTTATTTTTTATAGTATTTCTAGTCTACTGTTATTATTCTAAAATAGTTCTCAGATTGTGATTTTCCCATTCCATTGCTCTTTTCACATTATTACCTATGAAGTAAAATTCACTCTTTCCCCAATAACGTATTCATTTATAATGTGAATGCCATGGTTCCTGTTTTACCCAGTGAATTACAATCTAATACGGTGATTACTTATGTTAAGCTTTGAAGTTTCATATAGTTGCTGAATGGAGATTTTTAAAATAGAGATCAGAGGGTTCTATCTGGTGTATTCCTCCATTCTTTCCATCTCAGTTTTTATTATTTATTTATTTTTGCCCGAAGATCAGAGTGTGGAGATAGCCACTAGTTAACCCTAGAGGTCAGGAAGTGGTGGCACACACACCTTTGATGCCAGCACTTGGGAGGAGGAAGCAGGAAGATCAGGAGTTCAAGGCCACCCTGGGCTACATGAGATTGAGCCACTCTAAAAGAGGAAACAGATCCAGGTGGTGGAGGCTCATGCCTTTAATCTCAGCACTAGAGAGGCGGCGGCAGTAGTATGAGGGAGGGGACAGGAGCTCAACCCCTTTCCTTTCGGCCTGAGGATGCGGTAGAGGTAAGAAGTCACCACATGAGAATAGGAAGAAGCAAAGTCCTAGAGAGGCCCACAGAAATCCACAAAGATGCCCCCACAATAGACTGCTGGCAATAGTCAAGAAATAGCCCGAACTGACCTACCCTGGTGATAGGATGGCCAAACACCCTAATTGTCATGCTAGAACCCCCATCCAGTGACTGAGGGAACTGGATGCAGATATCCACGGTCAGGCCCCGGGTGGAGCTCTGGGAGTCCGATTGGCGAGAAGGAGGAGGGTTTATGTGAGCAAGAGTTGTTGGGACCAGGGATGGATGGAATACAGGCACGAGTGGCCAAACGAATGGAAACATATGAACTGTGAACCAATGGCTGAGGGGCCCCCAACTGGATCAGGCCCTCTGAATGGGTGAGACAGTTGATTGGCTTGATCTGTTTGCGAGGCATTCAGGCAGTTGGACCGGGTCCTGTGCTCAGTGCATGAATTGGCTGTTTGAAATCTGGGGCTTAGCAGAGACGCTTGGCTCAGCCTGGGAGGAGGGGACTAGACCTGCCTGGACTGAGTCCACCAGGTTGATCTCAATCCT
>CABHPH010117187.1:13177-23177 GCA_902168325.1 Peromyscus nudipes | reverse complement strand
AAACAAACAAATAATAAAGTAAAATCTGAAAACAACTGAAACTAACTAGTGGTTTTAGCTGACATTTTTCTCTAGGAAGCAGGATGATCACAAGGGCATTCAGGAAGGATATAGGTATCAGGATACACATTTAAGGAGTACTTGAGCTTGGGTGTGGCTCCGGCATAGAGCCTCAACCCAGAATCCCCCAGTGAGGGGCTGGGGGCGTGGCTCAGGGGTGGAGCCCCTGCCTAGAATTCCCCAGTGAGGGGCTGGGGGCGTGGCTCAGGGGTGGAGCCCCGCCTAGAATCCCCCAGTGAGGGACTGGGGGCATGGCTCAGGGTGGAGCCCCGCCTAGAATCCCCCAGTGAGGGGCTGGGAGACAATGGGATTCCACTTTCAGGTTGGTGGAGGATGGAGGTTGGGTGGTGTGGGGCAGTGTGCAAGGGAGGGTATGGCTGCCAAGCGTGCTGAGCTGGCACTGCAGCTCATGGCAGGTGGTAGAAGAAGCATGAGTGCCTTGCAAGAAATTTCAAGACACCACCTTCCTACCTTCCAAAAACAAGGGTTTTACAGAGGAGAAAGGAATTCCGCTCCTGGGAAATCCACTTAAAAGAACTGAAGGCAGATGTCCTGACTGATCTTTGTGCATAGGGTTCAAAGTATGAGCGCAGCATCTCAAGGGGCAGCAACCCACGCTCCTGCCAACAGATGAGCAGTGAGACTTGTCCAGCTGTGTAATATTAGTTAGTACTCAGCCACAAAAAGGAGTGGAGCAGTTACCTGTGCCACGGTGAGATGAAACTGAAAAATGTTGCTGAGTGACAGCAGACCTGTAAGGCCCCATAGTGTGAGAGCTCACTGACGTGACGCATCCAGCCAGGCTCATCCACACAGACGGCAGCAGATCAATGGCTTGCACGGCTCGGGGGAAGCACGTGGGGTGATGGTAGGAGACACGGTTAGGATTAGAGGGCCGCACAATATTGCCAGTGGTTTGAATGCCACCGAATCGCTCATTTCAAAACCCTCATGAGCCTGGGGAGACTGCTTAGTGAATAAGTGCTTTCCATGTGAGACACGACCAGAGCCTGGCCCCCGGGACCCAAGTGACAGCGGCACTGTGTCTCTAATCCCAGCACTCCTGGGCTCAGATGCGAACACAGGCAGGGCAGTCATCAGAGTGACCGAGAAACCCTACCTTGAATGGGGTGGAAGGTGAGGCCACACCTGAGGGTATTCTCCGGTATCCATATGCATGTAATGTAATGTACGTGATCCCCCCTAAATCAGCAGTTCCCTTTGGCAAACCGCTACCTCCAAAAATATTTACAATATGACTTGTAACAGTAGTAAAATTACAGTTATGTGCCAGGTGGCGGTGGTGCACGCCTTTAATCCCAGCACTCAGGAGGCAGAGGCAGGGGAATCTCTGAGTTCGCAGCTAACCTGATCTACAGAGTGAGTTCCAGGACAGCCAGGGAAATCCTGTCTTGAAAATCAAAAGTCAAAACAAAACGAAAACATGTCAGGCATGGTGTTTCACACACCCTATTTCAAAAGAACAAACCAGGGCTGAGCTGCGCTTCACTTGGCAGAGCGTCTGCCTGGCTTGCGTGAAGCCCAGGGTTCAATTCCAAGCACTGGGTAAACTGAGTATGGTGGCACATGCCTACAACTCCAGCCCGTGGGAGGTGGAGGCAGGAGGATCATTCTTGGCTACATCAAAAATTTGAGGCCAACCTGGGCTACATGAGACCCTGGCTGTTCTTGCAGTGGGTGGGGGTTGGGCTCCCAGCACCCACATGATGGCTTGCACGTGATGCACAAACACACACGGAGATGGAACACTCACAAGAACACCCAACCCAGTGTGCAGGTCACACAGACTATCTGCAGACTATCTGCAGACTATCTGCAGACTGCCCTGCCTCCTTGTCTGTGGACAGCTATTTCTAACCCGTGTGAGCCCTCTAGTGGCTATAATTGGAAGAGTCTGCACATCGCAAGGATAGATGTTGTGGTTTGGGTTGTTTTGAAACTGGGTGTCTATCGCAAGAATGGAGTATGCCTTTCTCCCTGGGGACAGAGCAGGGACAACCAGGCCTTTGGGACACAAGCAGGAACCAGGGACAGCTCTCTGTGTGTGTTTGTGTGTGTGTGTGTGTGTGTGTGTGTGTATGTGTGTGTGTGTGTGCGCGCGCGTGCATGTGTGACAAGCTGGAGTGACAAGAAAGGTTGGGTACGATTTCTGCCATGCATGTGAAGACATGGCGAACAACAGAGCAGGCTGTCTCAGGAGCAAAGGATGGGAGGGGCAGGGGCCATGTGGGGACAGAGGGGACCCGCAGGGTGGAGAGTGAGGGTTTTCTCTGAGGGCACTGGGGAGCCATGGTAGGCTTTTGAGCAAGGAGAGAGATGATCGCAATTACAATCTTACATCATTTTGTGCCTCCAGGGGTCTCATGTGTGGTGTGTGATCTGGACACCTGGCCATGCTTACTGATTTTATTTTCATGGTCCTGATGCTGCAGTCCAGAGCCCTGTGCATGCTGGGTGGTGCCCACCCCAGGGCTGCCCCATTTGAGGTCACTGTCTGAGGAATGTGGTTCAACCTTTGAGGACACTTAAGTGTGTAAGTGGGGTCGGGGCTTTCCCTAAGTTGGCTGGAAATGTCACTCAGCTATCCCACCTCTTTGAAAAGCCTGTCTGTCTGATTTTTGAAGGTCGTGTATATTTTTTCTCTGGCTGCCTTAAAGATTTCTTTTTTTTTCTTTGCCTTTTATTGTTTTTCTCACTTTGTGTTTTACCAAAGCGTAGCTGTAAAGATGAGTAAATAAATACATGTAGTAACTTTTTTTGTTTTTTTTTTTTTTTTTTTTTTTTTCTTTTTTTTTTTTTTTTTTTTTTTTTGGTTTTTCCAGACAGGGTTTCTCTGTGTAGCCCTGGCTGTCCTGGAACTCACTCTGTAGACCAGGCTCACCCTGAACTCATTGACCCACCTGCCTCTGCCTCCTGTGTGCTGGGGTTAAAGGTGTGCACCACCACTCCTGGCTTATGTAATAACTATCTTAAAAAGAATCAAGTTCTTTTGGTATATGGTATAGTGGGTAAAGGTGTTACCTAGCCTGATGACCTGAGTTCAACCCTGGGACACACATGGTGGAGGATAGACTGCCTCCTGAAAGCTGTCCTCTGACCTATTCACCAAATAAATTAATAAAAAGACAAACTCCAAACCAGAAAGTGAGCCAGGTGGTGGGGCACGCCTTTAATACCAGCACTCTGGTGCAGAGGCAGGCGGATCTACATGTAGACTGGCTTGGTTACATAGTGAAATATCTCAATAAACAAAGCAACCTGCTCTCCCAGTGGTTGATGACTATTCACTCACAAGTGAGCCCTCCACGCAGCCCCGTCCAGACCCGGCTCCATTTCATGGCGCTGGTGTGACCGGGCACGGCAGGCTGGGCACAGGCACGCCTCAGAGGCTCGAACCTTTAAACCCAGCACCCGGGAGGCAGAAGCAGGATGGCTCAGTGAGCTCAAGGCCAACCTGGCATACATAGTGAGTTCCAGGATGGTTAGGGCTGCGTAGAGAGACCCAGTTTCAAAACAACCCAAACCACCACCACCAAGAACAACAGAAGTCTATCTTCAGAGTTCTAGAGGCTGCCATGTTTCCTGGAACCTTCTCACATCATCCAGGGCACGAGGACAAATGAGGCAAAATTCTTTTTCTTTGTAGTGTGGCAGCAGAGTCAGAGCCTTATGTGCGCCAAACCAATTTTGTTTTCTTTTTTGGTTTTTCGAGACAGGGTTTCTCTGTGTAGCTTTGCACCTTTCCTGGATCTCACTCTAGACCAGGCTGGCCTCAAACTCACAGAGATCCGCCTGCCTCTGCCTCCCAAGTGCTGGGATTAAAGGCATGCGCCACCACTGCCTGGCCCCAACTTTTTTAAAGATTTATTTTTATGGGTCCAGGGAGCTGGCTCAGTAGTTAAGAGCATATGCTGTTCTCACAGTGACCTGAGTTTGGTTCCTAGTACCCATGCTGGCTCACAACCCCTGTAACTCCAGTTGCCTGGGCCATCCAATGCCCTCTTCTGCCCTCTCTGGGTATCCATATACATATGTACTCACCACACCCACAAATAAGAAAGCACATAATAAATACCTTTAAATCTCTATTTTATGTTTACGGGTATGGGTGTTTTATCTGCATGTATGGATATGTGCCAAGTGCATGCAGTGCCCCAAAGGCAAGAGGGCACTGGGTCCCTTGGAACTGGGGTTGTGAGCCTCCCTGTGGGTGCCAGGGTGGAACTCAGGTCCTTTGCAGGAGAGCCACCTCTCCAGTTGCTGAGACAGGGTATTATGATCCTCCTGCCTCAACCTCCAAAGTGCTGGAGTCATGGGCATGGACCACCATACCTGACTCAGTTGCTTTTTGTTGTGAGCATGTATGCCAGCTCACGTGGAGGTCCGAGGGCAACTTTTGGGAGCTGATCATCTCCGTCTTACATGTGAGTCCTGAGGATTGAACTTAAGTCCTCAGACTAGGCAGCAAGCTGGCATTGGTTCTCACATTGGCTAGCAGGTTGCAGATCAGCTTTCCTCTGCCTCCTGGTGTCTGAGACACTGTGCTCGACCTTGCTGCCTGCTTGGAGTTGGGCATCGCTGTACCCTCTGATGACCCAGCCAGGCTCTCTGCCTTTCAGCTGCCATTTCTTCTTGTTGGTGTGCAGGGTGGAACCAGAACCCTGCACATCTCTATCCATCACATGTGCGGGTCAACGGTGGGTGGGTTTGGGGTGGCTGGACTCAAACAGGACGCATAGAGCCACAGCCTGAAGTGCTGCAGACCCATGGAGGATGATGGGGTGGCAGGACAGTCTTGGACTGGGCAGCCCTCAGAGCCACTGGTGGGTAGGCAGGGCCCTGAGCTGGAGTTGGCCTTGTTGCTCTGGGAAGGTTGCTCTTGGCCACGGGAGGTGAGATGCGCATGACACACCCCACATAGGAGTGCAGTGTCAAGAAGAGGCAGGAGAGCAGAGGCCACAGGGCGAGAGGGTGCTGGGAAGGCAGAGCCCACAGACAGACCACGGAGACACAACTTCCAAGCCCATCGGAACTTGGTAACCAGTCTGGCGGCAGAGCCCAAGCCTGGACACGTGGGAACGTGAGAGTCTCCAACCAGACCACCAGAGGAAGATACCATCCACCGGAGACAGCAGGCTAGAGACCCAGCAAGGATAATCCACCCTGTGTCCCTCAGAAGGGCTCCAGCTACCCAGGGGAGGGCCGGCTAGTCCCTCACTGCAGGTCTGTTTGCCACAACCCAGGGTGCCCAGGTGGCCTGAACCACAGCACACAGAGAGAGGACAGGCGGCAACGCTAACAAATGGACTTTAATGTAACTGTCACACAGAGGGGTGGAGGGCAAGGTGGTCCTGTACAGTGACAATAGCCCGTGCCTGGCCAGGGACCCTCGGGGGCAAAGGCTGAGACCATGTACCCTCTCGGGTAAACACTGATGTGGCCAAGGGCTGGCACGGGAGCACAGCCAGCCAGGCAACTATCCTGGACGTGAACCAGCGTGGGGGGGACAGCTGCTCCCAGTGCTGCGTGGTGACTGCACAGGACACATGTAGACAGGTGATGGGACAGCGACAAATGACACCATCAACATGCTCAAATGGCAACCAAACGAGTGCCTGGTGGTGGGTGAGGATGGCGCCCACAGGCGAGTGGCCAGGCATGTGGCACCAGGAGCCGAGGCTCAAGCTGGCTTGTCTCTGGGGCAGGCTGGCTGGCCCTTCCTTCCCACCCTGGATCAGAATGGGACCAGGGAAGGGGTTCTGCGTGGGTGCACGCAGGACTGAGAGAAGGGTTGTTGCCTGTGTCCAGAGCCACCTTCCAGCTTCAGTTTCGGTGCGTGTGGCAAGTACGTCCTGAGGCCGGGTGGGCTGGGGTGGTTGCAGAGGCCCCTCACTGGGTCCGGAGCTGGTAATCTAGAAACATGGGGCACCCACCCTCAGCTCCAAATGGGGTCATGGGGCACCCACCCTCAGCTCCACACAGGAAGCCCCAGCCCAGAAAGACCTCTGCAGGTCCTGCCCAGCTGGGCAGTCGCTCACCTCCGTTCTGTGTGATGTAGCGAACCCAGGGAAGGGCCTGGTAGCCGCTCTTCTCAATGATCTTCAGGTAGCGCACCTGGACACAAAGGCCCTGAGTGTGCTGCACCCCCACTATCACCCATCATCCAAGGGGGAAGGCCTGGCACAGCATGAGGGACTGTCAGAAGTGGCCAAGACCCAGCTTTTCAGGGGACCAGAATGTGTCCCTTACCCACACACCTTCTGAGAGGCCCCAAGGAAATAGACCCCATGCCAGAATGCGGGTCTGGGGTTTCTGCTGTGACTCTGGGCTCAAGTGTCCCAGGCAGCCGGCCCTGACGCACTCATACCTGGATGCCAGAGGTAGTGAAATAGGGGATCTCGAACTTGACACTGATGGGAGGCTTGCCCTCCTTGTCTTCGGCTTCCACACTGGGAAGACCAAAGTGGGCCCGCATGAGGTACTCCTTGCCACCCTGGGGAGCCAACGCAGGAGGCGGTTAGGCAGCTACCCAGCTGCCTGGCCCACAGCCAATGTGCTGTCTCCCAGGCTGGCCCATGGGCTCCCAGGAGCCGAAGCTGGGCAGGCTGTGAAGGGGCTCCACCAGCTCCTAGGGAGAGATAGGGGCGCTGCCAAGCCAGACCGGCCAGACCGGCTATGGTGGGAAAGGGAGCCTGGGAGCACACTGAGGAGGTGGTGTGTTCCCTTGCACGGCCCTCCCACTTGGTGGGAAAGGGAGCCTGGGAGCACACTGGGGAGGTGGTGTGTTCCCTTGCACGGCCCTCCCACTTGCTCTCAGAACAGTGTAAGAAAAAAGCAAAGGGTCCCAGGGGACTATGAATGGCAGAGTGACAGCAGAGAGCGATGGATGGGTGGGCGAGGTTCCCAGAAGCCCAGCAATAAAAGGAGGTGGTTTGAGAGTGGGCCAGTCAGGACTGGCTGGGACCCTTGCCCTGCCTTGGCCAGGTAGAGCTTCAGGCCTGGCCTGGCCGTCCCCTGTGCCTGGCACCCCGGCTCTAGCTCTACCTGGGACAACATGGCCTTTGGTCCCGAGCTCAGGCTGAGGGGTGAAGAAATAGCTGTGAGTACGGCCCTGCTTAGGGGCTGGGGTGCAGCAGGACTGAGCCTTGGCTGTGGCACAGGTTCTCTGCACCAGCTCCCAGCCATAAAGGACACCATTTCATCTCCATGGGAGATGGTGAAATAACATTCTAACTCCTGGCACCCAACAAAGTGAGGAGGAAATGGAGAGAAGATCTATCTATAGGAAAACACAGGCAGATGAGTGTAAGCTGGGTCTGGTGACACGGCATTCAGGAGACAGAGGCAGGAGGATGGTGGCAAGTTCAAGGCCAGTCTCGGATACGTGGTGAGTTTGAGGTCAGCCTGAGCTACATGGTAATTTTTGGGCCAACCTGGGATACATGATGAATTTCAGGTCAGCCTGGGCTACATAGTTAGGAGGTCAGTTTGGGCTACATAATGAGTTGCAGATCACTGAGACTACCCAAGGAGACCCTGTTTCAAATGAAGTCCCCACCAAACGAAACTATGAAACAACTTCCATGTGAAAAGAGAATCTGTAGAAAACGGCGTCACATGTTGCCGTGGCTGTGTTGGAGCACCAAGAGAAAGCTCTCCTGGGATGGATATGTGGCCCACCCTCCCCTAGCCCTGCTGGGGTGCAGAGAAGAGCTGTACCTGTGTTCCTGGGACCAGGATGCCACTCCCCAGGGCTGCTCTTTGCTCCCAAAAACGATGCCCCAGAGGTGGAACAGGGGTGGTATGGGGGGAGGTGTTTTTTTAAATTTTTATGTGCATCAGTGTTTTGTCGGCATGTGTCTGTGAGGGTGTCAGATCTTGTGAGCTGCCACGTGGAACTGAACCTGGGTCCTCTGGAAGAGCTCTTAACTGCTCTCTCTCAGTGCTCTTAACTGCTGAGCCATCTCTCCAGCCCCATGGGGGTGGGGCATGTTTAGGGGCATGTGGTGAATATGGGGCTCACCGGGAAGGACTTGATGGACCACACGATCTCGCTGTTCTCAGGGACCCACTTGACACTCCCCACTGTGGTCTTGAACTTGGGTGAGTCGGCATCATTGGGGACTGGTATGTGGATCTCTACGTTGTTGGCTGTTGACCGACGCTTGAACTGGCTCTTGGCCTGCAAGGAGGCCCCGGGTAGAGGCTCTGGAGGATGCAGGGAAGGGAGTCTAGCCACCCCCCACCCAGGCACCTACCAGGGCGACACAGTCCCTGCCTGGCAGTGGGTTCCCACTTTCTACCCCTAGGCTTTTCCAGGCAGTGCCCACACCTGACTCTCCTCCTGTCCCAGGCCTCCACGGCGCCCGTCCCTCCCTCCAGGACAAGGTGAATGTCTGCAGGATGAGTCTATCTCCTGGTTCCTGTTGCTGCACCAGCGCCAGGTGACAGGCTGCCCACCCTCCCACTGACCTTGATCATGTACTCGATTCGGCTGTGGGAATGCTTCTCAATCACGGACTCAATCCAGATCAAAGGCTTTACCTGTGGGGAAGGAGAAAGGTGCTCACACCAAGTCCCACTTCCCGAGGGGAAACTGAGGCCTGTTCTTTCAGGAGACCAGAGTGCAGGCAAGCAGTGGGGCAGCCTCCTGGGCCCCTATGAAGGTGGAGCAGCTATCACACTGCCCAGTGTCTGCCCAAGAAGTCCAGCATTGATGGTTAAGGCTTCCGCTCACCTACAGGGCTGGAAGGTGGCCCAGAGGGTGTGCCAGAACCGACGCTGAGCTTCCCTGGGAACCTGCAAGTGGGAGGCACTCACGTGGGTGTTGAGGCGATAGGACATGAGTTCGAACTCTCCGTCGGGTGGGATGAAGGAGATGGTGCGGTCGTTCTCAAAGCGCGACAGCCGCACGCACTGGTGGAACTTCACGTCCTCCAGCTCCACTGACTTGCTCTTCCCTCCTGTGTGAGGCAGGGGTGAAGCTGGCACAGGCTGAGAGTCCCCGTGTCTGCTCTGGCTCCTACTGCTACGACCACCTCGGCAGACCGGAGCCTGCCCCATGCCCACAAGACATGCCTTTGTATATACAAGAGGCCAGTTCCTAGACAACTGCCTGTCATCCTCCTGCCTCACAACTCAGCCTGACACCGGCATGGAGTCCTGGGGTCTGGGCTCCCTGTGCCATGCTGTGTCTTCAGCAGCCAGACAGCAGCTGGTCAGGACATATTTGCTAAGTGGCTGTGGGTGGCACTACAGTGTCCCACCCACTTCAGAGGGCCCAGGCAGAGCTAGCAAGTCTGGGAGGCTGTGAGGGGCCAGGAACCTCAACCAGGGCCTCCGTGATGTGGCCAATGAAGGCCCACAGAAGCCTAGGCACGCCCACCTGTGGAAGCCTCGCCATAGAAAGAGCCCGCAGACAAAGGGAAGGGGACTGAGGATGGGGCCAGGCTCTACTCCAGGCTCTACTCCAGGCTCTGACTGTGGGGCAGGCTGGGCCTCACTGACATGTCTAAGTACTCAGACCTTAGCTCTCTGTCAGCCTCTTGACAGTTTCACACTGTCGTCCGGGATGGCCTCAAGCTCACTCTTCCCACCTCAGTTTCCTGAGTGAGGGATGACAGGCAGTTCCAGCACACTAGCCTGCATCTTTTTGTCTTTTTGGTGCTGGTGGGTATTGAACCCAGGTCTGCTAGGTCAATGTTGACCCTTTACTGATCTGCAGCCCTAGGCTCTGAGGTTTTCTGAGCAATGTGAAAGTCTCTGTCACACCTTCTTTACTGTGCATGGGAAGGGGTGTGCTGCGGTGCACATGTGTCACATGTGTCATATCTTCTTTACTGTGTATGGGAAGGGGTGTGCTGCGGTGCACATGTGTCACATGTGTCACACCTTCTTTACTGTGCATGGGAAGGGTGTG
>CABHPH010117187.1:0-13167 GCA_902168325.1 Peromyscus nudipes | reverse complement strand
ATGTGTCACACCTTCTTTACTGTGCATGGGAAGGGTGTGCTGCGGTGCACATGTAGCAGTGAGAGGACAGCTTGCAGGAACTGGCTCTCTCTCCTTCCACCACACGGCTCAAGAGATCACACTAAGGTCGCGGGGCTTGGCAGCAAGCACCTTTACCTACTGAGCCACCTCAACGACCCAAGGCATTTTCTTAAACCTGGCACTCGAAAGCAGTTGGCCGTCCCACTGGGCAAGCATGCACTTGGGATCAGGTGAGGCCACCTCCCTGGGGCGAGACTGATCCAGCCTCTGCACTGTTCTCGGGTACTCACGGCCTGTGTTGTCGAAGAGGACCTTGTCATTGAGGCCCAGGCGCAGCTCAGGCATGCCTGAGAGGAAGACCCGCATCTTGATGGAGCCCACAATCTCGCTGCGCAGCACGTTGCCATTGGCACTGACCTGGGGACAGTGGGAACCACGTAAGGCGTGGCCTCTATCACTTCTGGCTCAATTGCAAAGCCAACTTTCTCCCTAGTGTTTGTCCTGAGGAGGACAAGCAGATGAGCTGGCTGCAGGTGTGAGGATTCCAAGGCATGGAGGGCTGGGGACACCCCACTTCCAGAGGGAGGGCACTCGCCTGAGCAGATGGGAACCCAAGCCCAGTTTCATACGCACAGCACCCCAGGGGCCTACCTGAACCTGGACTGGCCATGGGCCACCAGCAGACGCCACCTCTCGGTGGCACCAAGGTGTATGAGACTGCCAAATGATAGAGCAAACATGGCTGCTGCTTCACGGGCATGCTTGCCAAAGCTGCAGCCCAACATTGAAAGGATGGCACAGGAAGCGTGGGTGCAGGGCACACCAGCACAACGCAAAGCACTCTCAGCAGGTTTATGCCAGCATTCACTGCGCTGGGTGATGACAGGGAAGCCTTAGGGACTTCCCAGGCCCTTGGTGGTCCTCAAGGGAGCACCATCTTGAGTGTGATTCATCATTTGCCAAACTATCGTCCGTCATGCTGAACACACAGCTCTTGGTGCTTTGCAGAAGCCACTAAGAACCACATCATGAGACAAGGGCAGAAGCACAAGGAAGAAACAACGGACCCTCCAGTGTCTCCATGACCCACAGGGAGAGGAGAAAGGAGAGGGAGAAGAGGACGCAGAAAAGAAGACAGAACAGCAGACCTTAGTCCAGAAACTCACAGAGCACAGGCGGTCTAAACACACCAATTACAAGACAGAGACAGGCCGGGAAGGAGGCTTAGTGAGTGAAGTGCTTGCCATGCAAGCACAAGGGCCCCAGTTCAAGTCCCCAGAGCCCCACGAAGCCAGCGCTTAGGTAAGCACCTGCAGTGGAGGTGGGACGGAACGCCTGGGCCTCCAGGCCTGCTGTGTACGGCAACAAGCAAAGGGCCACCTCAGACAGGGTGAAGGTCAGGACTGACACCAACACTGTCTGCCCTCTGCCCTCCACTGTAGCACTCATGCACCTGCATTCACACACACACACACACACACACAGACACACACAGGATTGTCCTTTTTGGGGGTGAAGTCTCGATATGGAACTCAGACTGGCCTCAACATTATGATTTTCTTGCTTCAGTCTTCCACTTACTGGGAAGAGATGGGTGCTACCAGACACCCTGTCAGATTAGGCTTTTAAAAATGAGGTTCCTACCAGAACTCACTCTGAATAAGCTGTAGGCAATTCAAAGCAAAAGGATTAGGTGTGGTGGTCTGATGAGAAACGCCCTCCTAGCCTCAGGCATTTGAACGGTCCCCCAGTTGGTGCTGTTCGGGAGGCTCAGGAGGTGCGGCCTTGCTGGAGAATGGAAGTCACTGGAGATGGGCTTTCAGAGTTCCAAGCCTCAGGCCATTCCCTGTTTACTCTGTTTCATGCTTGCGCTTGCGGCTAGAGCTCAGCTTCCAGCTCCAGACACCACATCTGCCACTTGTGGCCATGTTGTCCCTGCCGTCATGGACCCTAACCCTCTGGAAACCATAAGCCCAATACACTCTCTCTTTCGTAAGGTGCCCTGGTCATGGTGTTTACCACAGCAAGAGAAAGCAACTAATACACGGGGGAAGCCTAAGTGAGAGATGACGAGCCAGCCAGGTGTGGGGGTACACTCCTGCCGTCCCAGCACTTGGGAGGCTGAGGCAGGCAAACATCTGTGCGTTCAAGGACAGTAATGCTGTCTGTCTTACTGGGTGCGGGCTCACTGTACACCTAGTGCCAGACGTTCCAAGGCCAGGCTGATCCTTTACTGACTTCTCACCATCTGCTCAGATCATTCACAGGAGGAAAAGACTGTCAGCACCAGAATCTAGCAGCACATCCAATTCTTTTGCTTTGAACAAAAAGGCAGGGCCATCTCATCTAGCCCAGAGATTTCCATGAGTTCCAGGCTAGCCAGGGCTAAATAGAGAGACCTTGTATTAGAGCAAAACAAAACCAAGGCCAGGTACGGAGGAGGTGCACAGCTTTAACCCCAGCACTTTGGGGGCAAAAGCAAACGGATCTCTGAGAATCCCAGGCCAGCCAGGGCTATATAGTGAGACCCTCTGACAAGAAACAAACTACAATAAACACAAACCAAACCAAAGGAAACAGGTTGTAAGAGCATACACTAGGTCTGGAGAGATGGCTCAGCGGTTAAGAGCACTGGCTGTTCTTCCATGGGACCTAGGTTCAATTCCCAGCACCACAGGGCAGCTCACAGCAGTCTGTAACTCCAGTTCCAGGGCATCTGACATCCTCACACAGACATCCATGCAGGAAAAACACCAATGTACACAAAGTAAAAATAAATAAATAATCTTTAAAAAGAGCATACACTATGCAAAAACTAATAGAAAACACTGGGATCTGGGTGCAGGGAACACACCTGTCATCCCAGCACCTGGGAGGTGGAGTTTCTGCTCTTGGATCCCGGCACTCAGGTCAGTGGCTCACAGCTGCCTCTAACTGCAAATTCAGTGGATCCTACTCCTTTACTGGCCTCTGTGGGCATCTGAACTCTCAGGTATACCTCCCTCAATACGCGCGCGCATACACACACACACACACACACACACGTACGTACGTAATGAAAAATTTTGCCTGATGTGATAACTCTTGATTATTAACCTGACAGGCTCTAGTCACCCAGCAGACAGGCCTCTGGGCAGAGGCAGTCTGGGAGTTTCTAGATTGGGTTAACTGAGGTATGAAGACACCCCCCAGAATGGGAGGGCCCCATCCCACGAGCTAGAGTTCTGGATGAGTGAAAAGGTGGAAGCCAGCACCACTGCGGCCTTCATGGCTCTGCTTCCTGACTGTGGACACTGTGACAGCTGTGGACACTGTGTGACAGCTGTCCACACTCCTGCCACCATGGCTTCCCAACCATGACGGGCTGTGATGTCGAAGGGACCCTTCCTCCCTTAAGATGTCAGGTATTCTGTAACAGTTGGACAAGTAACTAACACACCCTGTGTGCAGAGGTCCTGGGGTCCACACCCACTACCACAAAACCCAAACACCAAGCAAGGAACACAGAAGCCAAAAGCTCAAGCCACCCATGATCTCAGCGTTCTAGCAAAGTAGCAGTCTTGGGGTGTGCAGTCTTCTAGAGTGGCAATAAGACTCCAGGTCTCTTGGTGACAGAGCTGGCTTCCCAACATTATACATTTTATGGGTTTGGTCTGTCACATGTGTGCACATGCCTATGTGTGAGCATGTGCAGGCCAGAGTTCCACGTCAGGTATCTTGCCCTCTGGTTCCCCAACCTTTGTTTGAGGCATCCTTTGTCTCTCCTGAGCTGGACTTCTCATGTTGGCCGGGCTAATCCTCCTGGCCCTGCCTCCTCAGGGTTGGGGTTACAGTGACGCCACCACACCCAGCTTCCACTCATGTGTTGGGATCTGAACTTGGGTCCTCACCCTTGTACACAAGTGCTCTGCTGGTATAGCTATTTTTTACTTGAAAATGTTATTTTATTTTTTTTTTGTTTTTCGAGACAGGGTTTCTCCGTGTAGCTTTGCACCTTTCCTGGAACTCACTTGGTAGCCCAGGCTGGCCTTGAACTCACAGAGATCCGCTTGGCTCTGCCTCCCGAGTGCTGGGATTAAAGGCGTGCACCACCACCACCCGGCGAAAATGTTATTTTTACTACGTGTGAGTGTCCATGATCCGTGCCAGGGTGCCCCACCTCCATGTGGAGATCGGAAGACAACTTTGTGGTGTTCTCCTCCTCACCTTTCTGAGGCCTCTGGAGTGGAGCTCAGGTCACTAGGCTTGGGCAGTAATTTGGCTCACTGAGCCATTTCCTTGGCCCTGTATTTCTTTAAATTGCAATTATTTACTATTTGTGTGTGTGTGTGTGTGTATGTGTGTGCGCGCGCGCGCGCGCGCGCATGCACAACTGCGCATATAAGGTCAGAGGGTAACTTGCAGGAGTCACTTCTCTCTTCCCACCGTAGGTCTAGGATGGAACCCAGATGGGCAGGCTTTGTGGGAAGCCCCTTCCTTACCTGCTGAGTCATCTCATCTCGGTGCCCCTTCTATTTTTGTTTTTCTGAGAGTGTGTGACCCAGGAAGGTCTGGAACTTGAGGTCCCCCTACCTCACTGTCCTGAGAACCACCACAATGTTGGCCCGACAGCTTCTAAGTGAGAGGGAGGCTGGCACAGAGGGAGCCCCGCCACTTGCTGCAGGTAGGTAAGGTTACCACTTACACGCCCATGGCTCTGCTGGTTTTCAGTTTTCTCTCTCTGACTTCTACCCTGGAAGACGGCAAGTTAGGAAAAGAAGAGAGAAGGCGCTTACCAAGAGGTTAACGGCCTCAATGACGTCCAGGAACACTTCGTTCTTCCGGTACTTGATGCCCTCTGAGCGCCAGGACACAGCATTGGTGACGGTGGCCGGGGGCCGAGGGGCCCCCGTTTCCAGCTTGTGGCCTTCCTGAGTGATGTACCTATGGGGCCACCCGCTCAGTTACAGAGTGACATGAAACGTTGGACTTTGACACTGGGATGGGGCTAGGGGGCAGGGGAGGCCCAACCACTGGAAGCCCCTGCATCAGCCCAGCACTCCAGAGGCAGAGGCAAGAGGCCCAGGACCCTGTCTCAAAATAACCAAGAGCAGCAGGGCAGGCAGAGCAGCCTGTCCCGCTGGGCTGGCGGCTGAGAACACAGGCACTCACTCCTGCAGGATCTTGCTGTCCGTGGTCTGTGGGTAGCCGAAGTCCATGAGCTCGTCCAGCAGCTCGTAGATGATGACGAAGTTGTCTCGGATGCTCTCCTCCTCCAGCTCCTTAAAGTACTCGGAGAAAACCTGGGCAGGGCGCAGCACAGCAGGCCTCAGCCCAGACCCGAGGGCCATTCTGGCCCTCCCTGTGGGTGACACTCCCCATGGGTGATGACACGTGCCCTGAACTCAAGGGTCTGAACAGGGACCACAGGCACTGGCAGGAAGAATGACCCTGTATCAGCACTGCAGCTGTCTCTGACTCAAGGCTGCTGCTCACCTCCCTAAGGTGTTGGCTGTCTGGCTTAGGTAAGCCTCTCCATTTCATTTGGTAGCTAGGAGGCTAAGGAGGGACCCAGAGGGGCACCAGGAGGCCTGTCTCCACGCGGACACTGAAGCCAGCCGGTTATTAGAACAAGCGGGAAAGGCCAACACTGGGGAGGATACGTGCTCACATCCATGCTCACCCCAGCACCCCATCACATCCTGCACACCAGAGGTGGCAAAGCTAGGCTGTTCGCAGTGGGCCTGCTCAGAAGGAAGCCACCTGGGGACTCTCCCAGTGGGTTCCTTGCTCCATCCCTAGCCCTCGGCTAAGAGGCACCCAAGAAGGGAGGGAGGAGAGACAGAGAGAGGGTTCCTGACCCCCAGAGGCACTCAGTGGAAACTCAGTGCCAGCCCTGGAGCCCTTGCTCAATCCCAGCAGCAAAAAAGCCAGATGGCCCATAGCTCTGCTGCCTTCATCCCAGCTGACTCGGCAGCTTTAAATCCAAAGGTGTCCTGGGTAAAGCTGTGCACTAACCAGCATCAGACTGCACATTCCCATGTCCCCAAGGCCCAGTCCGTGCACCTAACTGACCCCAACCCCTATGTCCAGGCACAGGGCCTGGATCACACTATGCACCCTCCTGTCCCCGTACATTTGCACAGCCATGATGTCTCCCCATCTTGATCACTTTCTTGGGGATGCAATGAAGGCCAAAGACCTCACCTGCAAGGAGGCTGAGGCTTCCTAGCCTAGGATCACCTGGGTATACAATGCTACAATCGCTCACTCAAAGCCCTTCCCAGGAGGAAGTCCCACTACTGGGGGCCTTACCTGTACCACCTTGTAAAGGAAGGAGAATACCAGCGACACACAAGCGTTCTTTTTTGAGGTGGCGACCACTGCATGGTGGCAGAGTTAAGGAGCCTTCTGGGGCTGGGATATCACACTGTAGAACCCCTATGTCTCCCTGCCCCAGCTGCACTCCAGCCATCCATCGGGCCCAAGATTAGGACTAAGCCCCCAGTCTGAGCCAGGCCAGGGACATATGGTAAGCAGTCAGCGGAGCCTTGGGGGACACAGGAAGTGGAAGGTTTAAGGGGTGGCTTCTGGATGCTGCACTTAGGAGCAAGACTGGAAGAGCCCAGCTGGGTGAGGAAGCAACCAGGGTCAGGCCTGTCTGTGTCTTTCTACTGTGCGGCAACACTTTTCCCTGGGGAGACACTACACAGTTCTACTCCCCCAGAGAGGGAGCTCAGGGCACACCACAGTATGGGCCATTCCCTTCAGGTACCCTTGGAAGCTACCCACTGGTCCATATAAAGTCTGGTCACAGGGAAATCAACATAGGTTGGAAAATAGCTACGTCTGCTGGCATTCCTGAGAAATATCCTGCTATTTTGTATGCTCTCTAAACACATGTGAGGCCTGTTCTTAAATATGGCCTGGGCAAATGGATAGGACACATACATACATACATCAACCTGTCCCCTAAGAAATTGGCAGATAGATTTCACAGGGCCTATGCCTATCAGTAAGGGATGCAAATATTTCCTCACCAGAGTGGAGACAGCCAAAAATCTCTTATAAGCATTTCTGTGCAAGTTGAAGGGACTCTAGCCAACCCAAGCATGGCAAACATGGCTCTGGCAGGCCTTGCCCTTCTCCCCTATTCCCTCTGCCTTGCTAAAAATCATTAGATTACACTCCTAAAGCTAGCCTCCAAAGTCTGTTGCCTTATTTGGCCCACTTCCTCCTCCTGAGGGTAACTATCAAGGCCCAGCAATCAAAGTATTGAAATCCAGCAATCAAAAGCCCCCTTTGGCTCACCTAATTAACACACCCAATTAAAATTAAACCCTTAATTCTAACATGGGTTTCCCCTTTACCTTTATAAAATGCCATTTGCCTACGGGCCAAGTCAATCCAGAGACAGTCCTTTGTCCCCTGGGACAAATATCCCTTCCCTGTCTCCTTGTCCCCTTCCCTTTCTCCCTGTCCTCTATCTCCTGTCTTTGTCTTTTACTCCCTGCCCTCTGTCCCTCTGGGGCAAATACATCTCCTTTGTGCTGAGAACTTGGGTCTTGGGGGTCTTGAGCCCATACAGGCCCCTTTACAAGTGAGCAATAGGGGAAGCCACCGTTAAGGGTCTCACCCACTAAGCGTTATATATAGGTGTCCATGAAGAATAGACAGTGACAGAGACAGCCATTTCACTAACGCTGACGCAGAACTCGGCTGAAGATAACCACCTACCTTACAACACAACTGAGGCTCAGTTAACTGAAAGGAAAAATGGGGGTGCTGGAGAGATGGCTCAGTGGTTAAGAGCCATCTGGTTGCTCTTCCAGAGGACCTGAGTTCAACCCCAAACACCCACACAGTGGCTCATTACCGGCTGTTACTCTAGTCCCAGGGGGATCCAATACCTTCTTCTAGCCTGCACAGGCACTGTGCACAGACATACATGCATTCAAAACACCCCCACACATATAAAAATAAAAAATTAAAGAAAATTAAAAATAAGAGGGAAAAAATGGGTTGTTAAAACAGAGTTTAAATACAAATGGTACCCTACACGGATGGAAAAGACACTCCTAGAGGCCCTAAGGTTACTGGAGTAAGTAAGTGCCAGGAGTGGGCTGCCTGAAGGGACACTCGCCCACTGGAGCATGGGACTCTGAAAGGCCTTCTCCCCATTTCCTCTACCTTTCTAAAAACCCTTAGATCACATTCCTAAAACTAGCCACCAAGGTCCATTCCTTTATTTGGCCATTTACTCCTCCTGAGGCTGATTACCAAGGTCCACCAATCAGAAGTCCCCTTTGGCTCACCTAATTAACATGCCCGGTTAAAATGAAACACCTCATCCTAACAGGAAGGTTCTCCCCTTCACCTTTATAAACCTCTATTTGCCTATGTGCCATGTCTCCTATCCAAAGGCAGTCCTTTGTCCCTCCGGAACAACACACCTTCCTCTTCTCCCCGTCCCCTATCTCCTTTACTACAGCATCCGAGTCCATTCTATCACAGACCTCCCCTTCCTATACTCTTTAAAATTACACTGCAAGGTCATTTGCTGCTGTTTTCTGTTTGAATCAGAAAGCAGTCATTTTAACTTTTCTTCCCTGTTTAATTAAGGATCTCTCTGTGAAAACAGGTGTCTGGGTGTGGTTTGTACCTCATACAGGATCCAGGAGGAAGCCCCTGCTGTGTGTGGGTCTCCTTCTCTACCTCCCTGTGACTCGCTGGCCAGGGAATCTCGAGGCCCCACAAACCATAAAGGCTACTGATACTGCTGTTGGTTGTCTGCCAGAACTAGAGCAAAGACCCCATTGCTTACGACATTGCACACTTTGACTGCAGGACATGGAGAAATAAAGTTGGGACTGAACTGGAAATACCCACCCTGCTGGCTAGCCTTTACAGGTGCCAGAGGGGCCATGCATGATGTTGGTGAGCTGTCACCAACATTCCTGCTCAGCTGTGGACCCCACATGCTAAAATACCGACATGATGGGCAACACTTGCCTGATTGTGAGGTAGTGGCTTGGTGATCATGGATAAGACCAACAGCCTTTCTACTGGCTTTCAGGTCTGCTCCACAAGAGGAAGTTCACATTTGATATTATCTACCAGGACAAAAACCTGTGGCTGGGGAGGTTCCAGGTCCTAATGGGGAAGCAACTTGTATTGTTTTACCAGGTTGATGAGATGTGCCTGTCAAACTGCCTTCTAAACATGTGTGTTTACCAATCACCAATGTTGTCAGCCTCAACTCATATATAACTGGTGAAACTCCTTGTTAGAATTCCTGGCCACTCCCCCAGCTGCATGACTGCACATGCACAGTTCAGTAGCCAAGCAAGGGGCCTCACATCTTACTCACCTATGTGCAACGTGGTCATGCAATCTGCACATGCGTGGCGTGGCTCCATAAGCCCACATGGGCATGTGCAGGGAAATCCTTAAAAAGCCAGTCACAGACTCCTCCCCTCTCTTTTGCTCTCTCTTTCTCCCTTCTCTCTCCCTTCTCCTCATGTGCCTTTCCAACAGGCTTGGCCATGCTCTCTTCTGTCCCTACCCCCAATAAAGCTCTGATACTGGGTTTTGTCATGCCTGGTGACCTTTCCTCACAGAGTAAAAGCGCCTCATTTAAAACCAACATTCCTCACAGTGGCTTAATTTTTAGCCATAAGCGGACATTTGTAGTTACCCCTCCAATGTCAGAGGTCATAGTGGAACAGGGGTGGGAAGAATGTCAAAGCCGGAGGAAGGAGTGGAGTGTTGTATAGCAGTTTCCTCTGAGATAGAAACATTCCATCCTGCAGGGAAATTCTTAAGCAGTGAACAACTCCAAATAGCTCCAGGAAGTCCCTGAAACTGAGCAGATTCACTAGGCCTCTTCTTCCCAAGAGTAAACAAGCAAAGCTGCAAAGAAGACTCTGAGACCAGAACAGCTACCTGGAAGAAGCAGAGACCAGCAGAGGTAGCTGCCTGGCAGAAGTTTAGACCAGAGGCACTTGGAAGGGACACTCTGACCTGCTGAGCTGCCTGTAGACTGTGCAGGGACTCAGGTCCCAGCTTTCTTGAGTTGTCACCTATGCTGGGGTGGGCTTTGGAGATGCATCTGTCATTGAATCATCTCTGCTCCTGTAAGTGACCCATGATCCTACATGTAACTGTAGTAAACTCACTGGTTCACCAAGCTGGACTCTGCTGGTATCCATACTTTGGTCTGTCTTGAGCTACCGATGATGTAATGCCTCCCCAGCAGAAGTTCTGTCACACAGCACCTTCCTCGCCTTGCAGACCGCACTAGGCCAATCACATTTTTTACAGAAACCTCCACATCTCCCCAGCTGGCTGAGGCTGCTAGATTCACAACAACTGTGCTGGCGAAATGCGCCCGCCACCCGCCAGCCCTCAGGAGCTTCGTGCTTCCCTTTCTCATCAGCCTGAGCTATCGGGGAGGCCTGTGGCCAGTCTCCGAGTCCCTGTTTACGCCACACCCATGCACTGGGTAGGAAGGCCTGGGAAGGAGGGAGAAGGCCATGTCCACTTGAGCCTTGCCCCAGTTATAGAACAGGATCCAGGTATAAGCTGAAAACTCACAGGAGGGGGGGGGGAGATGGAGGATGCCCCAGGGCGGCAGTGTGTGTGTGTGTGTGTGTGTGTGTGTGTGTGTGTGTGTGTGTGTAAGCCCTCTTGTGCCCCTGCTGCCACACTGTGGTACTATAGTGGCAGGGACTCATCTGCTGGTCCAACTAAGCTCAGACCACAAGCGCCTCACCTATTCCTGCAACTGGGCAGCCATAGCCTAGAGTGTGGCTTCAAGTGATAACCATCTTTCTCTTAGGAGTCCCAGGTCACCTATATCCTCTCCAGAGCTATCCTCGGGGCTTCTAGAGATGGGGATATTTCTGGGACCCACCCTGAGGGGGGGACCACTTATCACCACAGCTAACCTGTGCTCCAGGAGCATGCTTGGGTGGGAGGGCGGGGCAGGAGCTGCAAGGCCAGAACACGTGTCCATAGGCGGAGGCAGCCTCTGCCTCTGTTGGGCACACACACATTCACTGACTGACCCTGGGGCCTGTAGCTGCAGAGCTGGTGCTCTCCACTGCTTCCTGCACAGCCAAAGCCCGGGTGGTGGGTGCACTCATTTCATGCCTGGTTTGAGGCTGAAGACGGGAACTCCCCACTCCTACTCCGACCCCACTTCCCTCATTTCTCCACCCCTGCCTCTGACAATCTGGCCACCCCGTCCAAAGACCAACCCTGTTGACATGATATGTCTCCAACCAAAGCCAACCTTGGGCCCAGCTGGCCCCACTCTTGCCATGTGCCCCTCCCTCCCTGGGCTGCAGCTTTGGAATACTTAGCATTCCCTGAACTTGTGCCCTCTGGCTGCCCAGCTGTCCTGTGCCAGTGGGCAGGCATGTCACCCCTAAGCCCCTGCTCCGCAGCAGGGATACGGTACAGGTTGTTGTGCTTAATCCACATGAAGCGAACGCCGCCATGGGCCAAGATAGGTGACAGCATGCCCTCCTCCTCCTTCTCCATCAGGATTGGCATGAAGTGCTCCACCTCGGACATGTCCACATCCCCACGGTAGTTCCGGCAGATGAGTACCTGCAGCAGGAAGAAAAGAAGGGGTGGCTTCCACTCTTGAGTGCCTGGGTAGGGGTGGGAACCATCCGTGAAGGGACAGGACCTCAGGCCAATTGGACTTCCACCCCAGGCAAGTTCCACCACAAGGTTCTCGTGCAGTCAGAGGGCAGGAGAGGGGAGGGACTGAATCCCTCAGACACCAGGGCAAGCCCTGCTCCATGAGCACTCCATGCAGACTGCTGGTGCACTTGCCTCTCCTGACAGCATCAGACACCCAATCTCCAAGGAGTCCAAGTTCATGGAACCCCTCTGGGGCCTGCACAAATGCAGCCCTGCCCTGGTCTTCCTCCTCACTGCCCATCACCAAGAGGACTGTGGAATGAAGACAACCATATTGCAAAGATAGTGGTTCCTCAGAAAGGGACACCAGAGTTAAACATGACCCAGTGGCTCCTCCTGGAGACATTGACAGTAGAGAAGAAGCTATGTGTGTCATAGCTTGGACCTAATGAGCCCAGGCTAGTCTCAAATCCACTATGTAGCCAATGATGACCCTGAAATCCTGTTCCTCCTGCTGCTACCTCCTGAGTGCTGGGATGACAGGCGTGAGCTACCACCCCTAGCCCTCATATATGAATACTTCAGTGGCTGAATTTTAAACAGACCTGGACTAGAGGCAAGGACATGTCTTTCAACAGATGCACAGAGAATCTGGGTCTGTAACGTCCCAAAGCACTCCACAGCTAGGTTTCAGGACCCCAGGATTCCAGAATCTGAGGGCCCTCCAATCTCTACACAGTGCCTTGGTATCTGTGGACAGCCTACTCTTACAAGAAAAGATGCCTGTAGCTTTTGCTTTGTCGAAATGATTTCACTGTGTAGCCCAGGCTAGCCTCAAACTCATGGCAATCCTGAGTGCTGGGATAATAGGCATGAGCCACCAAAGCCAGTTCAAATGCAACACCTGTGTGTGTGTGTGTGTGTGTGTGTGTGTGTGTATAGTACAAGAGTCTGAGTGTGGAGGCCAGGGGATGGCACGGGGTGTTTTCCTCAACCTTACATACTGAGCAGGGTCTCTCACTTGAGCTCAGAGCCTGCCACCTCAGCTAGCCAGCATGCTCCTGGGATCCTGGGGCACCATACCCGCCTGGCATTTATGTGGGTTCTGGGGATCTGAACTCAGACCATTATAGTTATATAGCAAGCACTTTCCCTCTGAAAATACTCTGCCAACCATGGTGACACACACTTCTAATCCTAGTGCTTGGGGGGCAGAAGCAGGGGGATTCCTGTTATTTTACATAGTAAGCTTCAGACCAGACAGAGTGAGAACCTGTCTTTAAAAAAACCCCAGAGTTGCTGGGTGGCGGTGGCGTATGAGCCTGGGGGTGGCGGTGGCGTATGAGCCTGGGGGTGGTGGTGGCGTATGAGCCTGGGGGTGGTGGCGCACGCCTTTAATCCCAGCACTTGGGAGGCAGAGGCAGGCGGATCTCTGAGTTTGAGGCCAGTGTGATCAACAAAGTGAGTTCCAGAACAGCCAAGGCTACACAGAGAAACCCTGTCTCGGAAAAA
>CABHPH010117180.1:0-10603 GCA_902168325.1 Peromyscus nudipes | reverse complement strand
TCTCTCTCTCTCTCTCTCTCTCTCTCTCTCTCTCTCTCTCTCTCTCTCTTTCTCTCTCTCTCTCTCCTTCTCCCCCACAACACAGCAAACACCAAAAGCATACCTGTTTCTACCTCAAACAGCAACACCCCAAACTATTATCATTTCTTGGTATCTTGATATGAGAAGTTATGAGAAATAATTTTGAGAGCAATCTGGGAAGAGGAAGGGTTCAAGCTGCCTTGAGCTTGTAGAATGCCAAGAGCAAAGGCACAAAGGACAACTGATAGGAGAGTTGACCTCAATATGACCAGAGAAGCACAGATGAAGAAGAGTGTGCACATCCCATCCCAGCAAAGGGGAGGCTTGCCATGGTGAATACATTTTTTTCTGCATTGAGGGTGACCCTGTGGCCCTGTGCCCACATGGATTCAGATGAGCTGAGCCTATCCCACACTTCCCTGTCCTCTCGCTCTGCTCTTCACCCCAGTGCTCTAAGAGGAAGGAATCATGCAATGATCATCTCTGAGGAATCCTTCCTCCATTGTCTAGCAGTCCACAACATCAAAAGATGTAAGGTCATTAGCCCTGGAGGAGCCAAGAGACCAGGGCAACATAAGATGGAAGCAGGAACAGGAAGCATAGTGGGCAGAGCAGTTTTCCGTGTTCTCAGAGAGTAGGGGGTACCCCAGTGTACCCAAATATATGACCCATTGGAGGGGAAGCAAGCCAGTCAGAGGCCAGACAGTCACAGGATAGAATAATAATTCATATCCCTGGAGAGTTACTCTGTCCCATTCACTGGAAATTGCACACGAATTAACTCGGTAACACACAAAACAGCCCAAGTAGGTGACTACCCTGATGCTGTCTGCTTTGCTGATGAGCAAATCAAGGCACAGACAAGGCTTCCCTGGGACTTCATTGTGAATTAAACCTTTAAGGATATGTAGGATTTGGTTTGTTAGGAGAAAGAGTTCTACAAGAGCACAAAGAAAGTTATGTGACCCAACTTGAATTGTCGGGACTCTGCAGGAGTGCAGCATCTTAGAATTCTGCTCCTTCAGAAATTGTGAATCCCTGGCTCCCAGCCTCACTGTGGGTACCACCAGCTCTGGGGCCTTTGGCAATCCAGGTGGACCCTTAAATGCAAATTGTCAGAAGATAAATGAGAATTGGCAGCTGTATTTAATTATGCAGCCTTCTGCAATGTGTCTACAACAATCATTTTTCTTATGGGGAGTAATTATTCTTAGCATGCCCATCTGAGTGAGATTCTGCTTTGGTAATTGGTTCTAAATCCTAGATCCACTTTTATCTGAGGTACATTCCTTCTCATGTCTATGACTTGAGTCTGAGGAATACCTGTCAGAGAGATGCCTTTTGGAGAGCTATTGATTCTACCCTTCCTGGAAACCTGCTGAGGTGAGAGCAGTGAGGTCCCAGCATGATAGACAGGCTTGGAATTTGGGCTGCACTTGTTTAGCCCACTCCAGCCTCACTGAAAGGTCATGCGTTTTACCCCCATGCACATTTTTGTTCTCTGATTAGGGAGAGTCCTGAGTGGAATAGTTACTTTTTAGGTGTCACAGTGACTTCTCTATTTCCTTTTCTTACTATGCACATGGATGCCAAATGTAGCCCAGTACCCCCCAGCTTGGCTGAGTGAAGCAAACAAACTTTACATCCTGTCAACCAAAGCCTATTTCCAAACCTGTGCCCAAGACAGAATATTAGTGTAGCAATAATTGTTGACCACAGCTTGTAATACAGTTCTCTCTTGGTATCTATGAGAGACCAGATCCAGCACCCCCTAAAGGTACCAAAATTCATCAGCAAAAGTACCGTCAACATCTCTCCTGTGGCCTTTGGCTATTCTTCCTTCCTGGGCTTTGGCCTTTTTCAGGAACTGGAGGGAATTAGTGTGAGGATACTCCAGTTAGATGTGTCGGAGACTCTGTCTGCTGGGATCTTTGGGGAAGGGAAGGAAATGAGAAGGTTCAGGGTTAATTTGAATGTGCACCAGGATTACCTGTCTTCAGTGGATGACTGTCCTTCTAAAATTCCTTTCTGAGTCCCTCCCACCCTCCAAATCTCCAGGGACTCGGTTCAGGAAGTTGAAAACAGGACTTCAGGAGGTGCCCCCTCCCCCCCACCTCTTTCTTTTCCTCCTTCTCCTCTTCTTTCAAATATCTTAAGAAATTTTGATAAGATTACTCCACAAGTCATAATGGTCATAATGTAGGAAACCCCGAAACAGAGGAAGAAAAGCAAAGAGGAATAAGGGAGGAGCTACTTGCAACGACATCCTCCTTTAGGCTATGATGGTTGGTGTTAGTCCTCAACAGAATCTAGAATCCCTCAGGAGATGAGGCCTCTTCATTACATTAATATAGGTGAGCAGACCTGCCCCCTGTGTGTGGCACCATTATCTGGCTGGGACCTTGGACCGCAAGGATGGAGAGGGGGGGCTGAGAAGCAGTGTGTGTTCATCATTCTCTGCCTCTTGATGTGAGCAGCTGCTTCCAAGTCCCAGTCCTGTAACTTCCCTATCATGAGGGGCTGAACTCTTGAGCGATGAGCCAAAATAAACCGTTTTGCCTTTAGGTTGCTTTTGTTGGAGTCTTTTATCACAGCAACAGGAAAAGAAAGTGAGACATAAGGTATCTGCGTTCTGATGAGCCTCTCCTCTCTGGCTTCATTTCCTCATGTATGTCTCCTGCGCCTGCCCAAATGTGCATGCACATGCCCACTCCTACGCACCATTACAAACAATATGGGTTGAAAAGTTTGTTTTCTGAAAAGTACAATATGCTGAAATCTTGGCAGAAGGGAAATTGTGTTATGTGCTGAAAGCATCATCATTTGCTATGCGTGAAAGCTTATGGCTGGAAGGACTGATATTCCATTTGCAGAACATGATTTATAATCATGTGCATGTGTGTATGTGTGCACACACACACAGAGTATACTCATTTATAACAAATGTGTTAAGGAAGGACAAAGAAAGATAAAAACGAAGGTCTGCCCTGTTCTGCAGCAGAGAGCATGGCATGCCAGTGTGCCAGCCATTTTTACACAAAGGGCTTTTGTTTCCTGTCTGCGAAAGCTAGCAGAAAAACACAGCAAAGGCTCCTGATGCAGAAGGCAGGAGGAGACGTGAACTGCAGATTTTGTCATTGAGGATTTACTTCCCTTTGCATCAGTGGGTGGAATAAAACCCTTGGTTTTCCACTGTTCCTTGGTGGGCTGATGAGATTCCTCCTGGTTGGAACCGTTTTATTCCTGAATGGGCTTGACAGCCTCCTTGCACCGAAGCACTCCCCTTAGGGATAGGGAACGGCTCTTGAGCTCTGGAGCCCATTCTGAGCACAACACAGGCAGTCAAGAGCCCAATTTAGCTTTCAGATGGCTGTCTTCTGAAGGGCTGTTCTACCTGCTGAAGGAATGTATGGATGGCAGGCAATTTCCTCCCTCTTTTTTATGGTGGAAACAATTGCCTTTGGTGCGCAGAGCTCTAGCTCCTTCAAATGCGATAGTCACACAATCACTGTTTGGAGATGAGCAGTCTCTCATTTTTATTATAATTGTGGCACATCTTTAATTTGCTTGGCATAATGTACTTAATCCATAATTATAAAATATGCAACTAGCCTTTGGCCTCATTCTGCTCTCCTACCACAGAGGCCACTTGGTGCTTTTATTAATTTAACTTTATACAAGCTAACAGATTGCCATAAAGGAAAACAGAATTTCTCAACCAGTTTGGCTAATAGCTGTGCTTCAGCGAAGGGCCCTGTGGTATGTGTTGAGCAATAACTACCTCTCTCCACACTACTTGCAGGTTTTAATTGAATTTCTGTCCCCTGGATATCATGCTGAAACTATTCGTCTGTTCCAGTAAGTCTTCTGATATTAAACAAGTTCGTCGGGTTATTATCATAGTGTAAATACAGTTAGACAGTTGATTTCCATTAAAAAGTGAATGCACTGCCCAGGTGAAATTCACAGTTAAGGGAGCTTATCCTGAATATGGCCAAGCAAAGAAATCCCATTAATCTGGGTAAAAATCCAGGATGCTTGTCTCTGCTTCATCCATAGTCTACTTGCTTCTTTGTTTGACAGAGGGGAGATTTTTGCCCTTCTGATGAATTTTGGTGAATGATACAATAAGCTGCCCTTCTAAATAGTCCTTGCTGGGATTTGATGTTAACCTTTCAGGTCTGCCAATGAAGGTTATATCCATTCACAGAGTTTATCTCGTTTTCCATTTGCTATCTCATCTTTAGCACAAATTGCCCTTCTTCTTTATAATATTTTTTATTATTTAAAATGATTTTAAAATTTATTTTTATATTTTTTTATCTATGAGTGCTCTGCTTACCAGCATAGGACATCAGATCCCATTATAGATAGTTGTGAGCCACCATGTGGTTGCTGGGAATTGAACTCAGGTCCTCTGGAAGAACAGCCAGTGCTCTTAACCACTGAGCCACCTCTCCAGCCCTGATTTTTAGATTTAAATGTATTTTGATCATATTCT
Organism: Peromyscus nudipes; assembly: GCA_902168325.1. Classification (NCBI taxonomy): domain Eukaryota; kingdom Metazoa; phylum Chordata; class Mammalia; order Rodentia; family Cricetidae; genus Peromyscus; species Peromyscus nudipes. Next base: position 6,081 of record CABHPH010117180.1, on the reverse strand, counting down.
TTCCCTTCTAGATCCTTTCCCCTCCCTATACACCCAACTTTAAGTTCTTTATAAAAAACAAATAAAAACCCAGTACAAGAACAAAAACACCCAAACCAAGAAAACAAAATAAAACAAAACCCCAAAACTAAAATAACAAAACAAAACACCAAATTGTTACCAAATAAAAGCATAAGAAACCTGGGGAGTCCATTATACATTGGTCAACTACACATGAACATGAGGCCTGCCTGCTCTAGAGTGGGTGATATACCCAGTGTCATTCCTTTGGAGAAAACTGATTTTCCCCTCTCCCAGCAAGTATAAATGACATTTCAGTTGTTAACCTTTACCATAGTGACTAAGTTTTCATTCCACCCATCCATCCATCCATCTATCCATCCATCCATCCATCCATCCATCCATCCATCCATCCATCCATCCATTTGTTTTTAAATATAACAAACTAAAATATAATATAAAACAAAAACCATCACATTGAAGTTGGACAAGACAAGCCAACAGAAGGAAAAGAGCCCAAGAGAAGGCACAAGAATCAGAGACTCATTTGTTCACACACTCAGTAATCCTGTAAAAACACTAAATTGGAAGCTACAGTATGTATGCCGAGGACCTGGTGCAGACCTGTATAGTTCCTGTGCATGTTGATTCATTCGCTGTGAGTTCATATGAACTTTGCTCATGTAGATTTAGAGGGCCTTGTTTCTTGGTGTCCTCCATCCCTTCTGGCTCTTTTACTTTTTCTGTCTCCTCTTCTGTGGGGTTTCTTGAGCTCTGAGGGGAAGGGATTTGATAGAGACATTCCTTTTAGGGCTGCATGTTCCAAGGTTTCTCACTCTTTGTATAATGTCTGGTTATTAGTCTCTATATTTGTTTCTTCTTCTCCTTCTCCTTCTCCTCCTCCTCCTCCTCCTCCTCCTCCTCCTCCTCCTCCTCCTCCTCCTCCTCCTCCTCCTCTTCCTCTGCTTCTGCTTCTTCTGATTCTTCTGCTTCCTCTTTTTTTCATTTCAATAGTTTTTTTTTTTTCTTTTCCAGTGGGAGCTGGTGCCTGGTCATTCCTAGAGAGCAGACAGTGGCTTTTATTATGAAGCTAAGGTTGGGGGTGGGGGATGCTGGGATTCTTCTCTGTGTCCTGTAGCCCACTGTGTTGAGAGCCAGCAGCAGGGTAGAGTCCACAGGGAACTGCAGGAAGTCAGTCATGGGTTCTTGGACACACAAACACACATGTGTGTGTCTAACGGGGCTCAGGCTCTGCATCTCTCTTGTGCTGATGCTTCATCTGCTGTCCTCTGTCAGCAGCCTAGTTTATTTTTTAATGAAGAAAAATTGTAATTCATTTTACATATCAGTCGCAGAGCCTCCTCTTCCCTCCTCCCGCCCCTCCAGCCTCCGTGCTCTAACTCCCTCCTCCCCCCATTCCCTCCTACGAGAAGGTAAGGCCTCCCATGGGGAGTCAGTAGAGCATGGTACATTCAGTAGAGGCAGGTCCAAGCCCCTCCCTCTGCCTTAAGGCTGTGCAAGGTGTCCCACCATAGGCAGTGGACTCCAAAAAGCCTGATCATGCACCAGGGATGGACCCTGATCCCACTGCCAGGGAGCCCCTTAATCAGATCAAGCTACACAACTGTTTTGCTTATGCAGAGGTCCTAGTCCAGTCCTATGGAGGCTCCACAGGTGTTGGTTTAAATTTCATGAGTTCCCACTATTTTGGTGTTTTCTATGCTTCTTGTACTGTGATTGTCATTCCCTTCTTTATATTAGGCAGTTTTTCTTCTGTGATTTTGTGCAAAATATTTTATGTGCCTTTGACCTGTGTTTCTTTTCCTTCCTCTATTCCTACTATTCTTATATTTTATCTTTTCATAGTGACCCAGATTTTCCAGATGTTTTGTTGCAGGAATTTTTTTCTTTTTTTGGATTTAACATTTTCTTTGACTGATGTATCCATTTTTTAAAGCCAATCTTTAATACCTGAAATTCTTTCTTCCATCTCTTGTATTCTGTTGGTGAAGCTTGCCTTTGTGGTTCCGGTTCAAGTTCCTTAATTTTTAATTTCCAGATTTCCCTCAGTTTGGATCTTCTTTATTGCTTCTATTTCCACTTTCAAGTCTTGAATGGTTTCATTTATTTCCTTACACTGCTGTTTGTATTTTCATAGATTTCTTTAAGGGATTCATTCATTTCCTGTAATGACCTCTATTACATTCATAAAGCCTGTTTTAAACTCTTATTCTTGTGCTTCAGCTATGTTGGAATATGCTGGGATTGCTGTGGTAGGGTTGCTGGGTTCTAGTGGAGACATATTATCCTGGATGTTATTGATTGTGTTTTTTGTGCTGGTGTCTAGGTATCTGGGATTGGGAAGATTGTAATTCTTTTTCTTTTTTGGTTTTTTAAGAGGGGGTTTATCTGTGTAGCTGTGGCTGTCCTGGAACTTGTTCTATCAACCAGACTGGCCTTGAAGTCACAGAGATCTGCCTGCTTCTGCCTCCCAAGTACTAAGATCAAAGGTGTGTGCCACCACCAGAAAGATTGTAATTCTAAGTGTTGATATCTGGTCTTGTCTGTGTTGGGTGACCGTTTTGTTCCTTGGTTTCTGTTTCCTCTCTGGTTCTTATTAGGGTATGGGCATTATCAGTATCTTCTGTGATACTGATAGGTATGGGCACTGGGGGTTCCAAGTAAAATATGGTTCTGGGTATTATGTCCTGATACTTAGGAATGGAGATGGGCTTCAGGTCAGTTGAAGGGCTTTACAGCAAGGAGGAAAGCAGGGTGTTCTACCAAGATCTCCTTAGTTAGTCTCCTGGGAATGGGGGCAGAGAGTGAGGAGAGGCCACAGCAGAAAGTCTGCTACAGAGCTGGGGATGAGACTGGGGAGTTGGATTTGGAGAAGCAGAAGGAGAGGGGAATTTCTGTAATTGCCTAGTGTGGCCTATGGTTTTCCATGGAATGCCTGCTGGAGCTGGGAGGTCAGATAATGCAATGTATCAGGGGAAGGAGTTTAGGAAGGGTAGGTCTTTGGGATCCACTAAAGATGAAGTCAGGGGAGTCTGCAGCAGGTGTTCTGTTGCAGAGCTAAAGATGAGACTAGGTATTTTATTTGGAGGAGCAGAGGGAAAGGTAAAAGTTTGCAGTTAGCCAACCCGCTTCCCTTGCCGGAGTGGCCTATGTGTTCACAGGGAGTCTATGTTGCCATTCTTTTTTTTTTTTTTTAAAGATTTATTTATTTATTATGTATACAGAAGAGGGTGCCAGATCTCATTACAGATGGTTGTGAGCCACCATGTGGGTGCTGGGAATTGAACTCAGGACCTCTGGAAGAGCAGTCAGTGCTCTTAACCTCTGAGCCATCTCTCCAGCCCCCTATGTTGCCATTCTTATCAACAGTTTGAATATCTGCTGCCCTGGACTATTTTTATTTTGAAAGAAACATCTTATAGGTATTATTGCCCAACCATATATACCAAGGCCTTTCTGGTGTTGGCATCTACATGTCCTTATTTTGGTAGGATGAATAGTATGCCAAAATGTCAGGATATCAAAACTGTGGGACTCTGAAAACTCCTAAGCAGTGTTTTACTTATTAAATGAATGGAAAGAAACCGTGAATGTAATTAAGATGGGAGAAGTTAGAAATGATATCTGAATCCTGGATCCACAAAGATGACACAAGGGAGGGCAACCATCTTGTCTGTTGCTGTTCCTTGAGGATGTAGCATCTCCCTTCAAGTGCATCTTGCTAAGTTCCCTCCTATGTCTCAGGCTTACAGCTCTCTCCTGATCATGTTCTCTGATATACTACTTGATGACCTCTCCATCTATATTAGATGACATCCTCAGCTCTTGGCTTCCTAGTCTTCAACTCCCCTTTGTGATCATTTACCAGCATTACTAGTGGTCTTGGACACATCTTCATTTGGGACCACCTGGCCTGTGATAACTTGAACTTGGAAATTCCCCTGTCAAATCTCATTCTCATATGCTTCCAATTTTCTCATATTTTTAGTTTACTGAATTTTTGTTTTTGAGTACATAGTTTCTTCCATTTTCTCAATCTAACCTTGCTCTTAAGTCAAACATCTTCTCTCCTTCAAACAAACAAACAAACAAACAAACGAACGAACAAACACCCAACTATATGTTCTTCAAAGGCCAGAATCAAACCCTGCTTGGCCTGTAAGAGGTGCTGAGTAAGTCTGAATGTGAGCCAGCTGGTACAGGTCACCAAGTCAAGAACATTTGGACAATCAAGGGGAAAGTTCCATCCTGCCTTCTTTCTCGTAATATGCATTGGATCCAGGTTGCTGTTCTAGAGGATGCACTGTTGTTTGCACTTGGCTTTTTACAGCAGTGGGTCACAACTCCAGGGTGTGCCCCTAATAACTATGTAATTTGGAACAACTTCTCAGCTTGAAGTTTCTTATCTACAACATGAGGCATAATGATTGGGTCTACCATATTAAATATTGATACTAATTTAATCAGTTAACATTTATAAAATGATCAGGAGAGTATTTGGCACTTAATGGGCTCTTAAAATGGTTGGCTATTATTATTATTATTATTATTAATTTTTTCATTTTATATAAATGATTTGTTTGCCTGTAATATATTTCTATCCACAGAGTACATACCCATTGCCTGTGGAGGTCAGTGGGAGGCATTGGATTCCTTGGAACTGGAGTTGTAGATAATTATGAGCCTCCATGTGGGTGCTGGCAATTAAATCCTAGTTTTTCTACAAGAGCAATAAGTGCTCTTAAACCACTGAGCCATCTCTCTGCCCCATAGTTGACAATTAAAACTTGGAGTCATTGACCTGTTGAAGTTTCTCACTAGTGTTTTCCAAAGATGAACCTTTGAAAATTTAAGTTTGACTTTAAAAAGCATTGTGGGTGAGACCCAGTCACTCTAGTGAAATTCCTAGTTAGTTTTTGCCATTTACTTGCCCGTGTCTATAAAAAAAAAAAAAAAAAAAAAAAAAAAAAAAAAAAAAAAGATGGCCTCCCAGGCTCAATGGTGCGTATTGAAAAACTAGCATGCTTGTCTGAGTAATTAAGTGCTAGGCTGATGGTCAATGCAGAGACTTACAGGGGATATAATCATTTGTGTTTTTGAATCTCTAGACACTAACACCAATGGGGAAGCCTTAGAGTGATTAAATAGACTTACAAAACAAGTGGGAAACAACTGTTTTTCACACAACACTGCCAAACACAAACCTACTGGCTCTTAACGTTTACTTGGGAGTTTTTGAACCATGTCTTTTCTCTCTAGTTACTATTACCCCATAGGTTAAGGTCAAATGCCAGTGAGTAGAAAATGCTATTTCTCACCTTGGCATGTTTGTTAGAACTGACCTTTTTTTTTTTTTTCAAGGAAAAATAGAAAAGCCTGCTGACAAATGGGGACCAGGCTCTAACTGTTGTCACAACAGTTGGGCAATAAATGTGCCTGAAAGTGATTGTATTCAAAGGATCATAATCACATCTTATTGTTCTAGGAATCTGTGTTGGATAAACATGTCATCAGAAGCTAATTACTTGCCTTCATATTTCAAGCTGCTGGAAAGTGCTGTTTATTTTAATGTTAACATCCTGCTCTTTTGGTTTCTTCTGACTTTTAACTACTAACAAAACAAGGCAGCTTCTAAAACATTTAATATCTATGCAATGTTTAATTTAATTATCAGACCCTTAGAGATTGCACACCTGGGTTGCATGGATCTAGTTCCACACAATGCCGGAGACCCTTCTAGAATATATTAGTATCTCAGTATATTATAAATGAAAGAGTCTGGGTTGGAAACTAGGGATCTTGGCTAAGGTTTCACATGTCTCTGCCCTGCTGACTGGAATGCTTATTTGCGCATCTCCACAGCTGCACACAGTGGCTCGACACTGTCCTATCACAGCACACTTGGCATTATTACTAAAGCTTTTTTCGGCTTGTTCACCCACTACTGTCCAGCAAGCCCAGTAGTTACCCATTTTATGGTTTTCTCTCAGATACCCCAGTTTTTTTTTTATTTTACAATACAATTCAACTTTACATATCAGCCATAGATTCCCTCCCCCT
>CABHPH010117177.1:0-23393 GCA_902168325.1 Peromyscus nudipes | reverse complement strand
GTGTGTGTGTGTGTGTGTGTGTGTGTGTGTGTTGATACTTTTTAAATAGCGACAACATAGTACATCTAAATATATTATATTAATGATTTCTAATTTTTATTCTATGAATAATAGGAATCCCCAAATTGATTTAAGTAGAACATGACCTTGGTTGGAATCTAATTTTAAAATATTAGTGCCTTGTTTTACAGAGCATATAGCTATTTTCTGTTACTTACAGCAGAAATTGTATTCTTTATTTTTCTATCATCCAGGAAAACTGTTTGCATATAGATGTATTTAGGATTTGTTTGGTGAAATAATGTAACTAGTACTTATAATGAGTTAAATATATAAGTAATAATTATTTTAACAATAACAAAAATAGCAACAACTAAGACTTTTCAGAATATATATTTGTATTCTATAAACCTGCAATTGATTCACCAAAGTTGATGTTAACTGAAAAGGAGACTATTATTTTTTCCCTTATTTGGGCATCTAGTATTTCTTTTTTAAAAAGAATATTTTTATTTTATAATTAATTTAATTTTACATATCAGCCATGGATTCCCCTGTCCTCCCTCCTCCCACCTCCCTAGACTTCCCCCCCAAATCCATTCCCCATTCCCACCTCCTCCAAGACAAGGTCACCTTGGGGAGTCAGCCCAGCCTGGTAGATTCAGTTGAGGCAGGTCCAGTCCCCTCCTCCCTGCATCAAGGCTGAGCCAAGTGTCTCAGCATAGGCCCTAGGTTCCAAAAAGCCAGCTCATGCACTAAGGACAGGTTTTGGTCCCACTGCCTGGGGGCCCCCTAAACAATTCAAGCTAATCGACTGTCTCACTTATCCAGAGGTCCTGGTTCAGTTCCATGGGGGCTCCTCAGCTATTGGTTCATAGTTCACGTGTTTCCACTAGTTTGGCTATTTTTCCCTGTGCTTTTTCCAATCATGGTCTCAATATCTCTTGCTCATATAATCCCTCTTCTCTCTCGCCGATTGGACTCCTGGAGCTCCATCTGGGGCTTGACCATGGATCTCTGCATCTACTTCCATCAGTCATTGGATGAGAGTTCTATTATGACAGTTAGGGTGTTCGGCCATCCAATCACCAGAGTAGGTCAGCTCAGGCACTCTCTCGACCATTGCCAGTGTCTATAATGGAGGTATCTTTGTGGATTTCTGGGGACCTCTCTAGCACTCTGCTTCTTCCTATTCCCATGGGGTCTTCATTTATCATGGTATCTCTTTCCTTGTTCTCCCACTCTGTTCCTGATCTGGCTGGAATCTCCCACTCCCCTAATCTCTCTTTCCCCTGAACCTTGCCCTCCATTACTCCCCCTCACGCCCAGTTTGCTCATGTAGATCTCATCCATTTCTCTGTCGCTGGGCGATCTCTGTGTCTAATGAAGTTTGCAGGCAAATGGATGGAACTAGAAAATATCATCCTGAGTGAGGTAACCCAGGCTCAGAAAGACAAACATGGTATGTACTCACTCATAAGTGGATACTAGATGTAAAGCAAAGGATAACCATACTGCATCTCAGAACTCCAGGGAGGCTACCTAGTAAAGAGGACCCTAAGAAACTACTGTTAACTATTTGGTACAACTGATAGGTGGTGATGTCAGAAACCAAACCTGGTTTATGAGTAAGGGAGTGTCTGTGCTGTTTTTGACTCACACTCTACTTGGACTCATACTATGGTGTATGACATGTCATGGAAGTCACTCTGTGTGGTGTTTAATCTTTATTACCCACTTGTTTGGATTTAGAGTCACAGGCTGAGACATCTCCAGGTGTGCCTTTGAAAGTTGTTCCTGAGGGCTTTTAATATACTAAGGTGGGAAGAAAGACTCTAGACTCTAAAGGGGAAGCAAACATCCTCTGGGCTCAGATCCTGAATTAAATAAGACAAAGGAAAGGGAGAGCAAGTGAGTGGAGCACCAGTATTCCTCTCTGTATGCTTCCGCACTGCAGATGCAAAGTGATCAGCTCCCCCATGTGTCTGCTGCCAATCTACAGCCATTCATACTTCTGTGCCTACCCTGCCATGATGGATGTCTTAGTTAGGGTTTCTATTGCTGTGAAGAGACCATGACGTTAGCAACTCCCATAAAGGAAAACACTTAATTGTGGTGACTCTGTTACAGTTCAGAGGTTTAGTTCATTATTGTCAAGATGGCACATGGCAGCATGCAGGCAGACACATGGCTGAAGCTGAGAGTCTTACATCTTGATATGTAGGCAACAACAAGTGAACTGAGACACTGGGTGTGGCTTGAGCAAATATGAGACATCAAAGCCCACCTCCACAGTGACACACTTCCTCTAACAAAGCAACATCTCCTTCTAGTGATACTTCCTTTGGGGGCCATTTTCCTTCAAACCATCACAAACTGTGAGACCAAACCTTTAGACATTTTGTTAAGGCAACAAAAATGTAATGAATAACCTTAGCATGGTAGATTTTGAGGAGATAGAGACTGGATTGTTTATGTCTCTACATCTTCATCTCTAAATCGTTCTGAGTCAGGCGATACTGCATCTTCCCTTCTTTTCAGAAGTTCCTACTGGAAAATCCCAGAATCACCCAATTTATGTAGCAAAATCTATTTTATAGAATTTTAGGCTCAATATTTTTATTGTATATGAGGAGTAGTTTTGGCCTTTAGTAATTAATTTTTTTACTAATAAAAATAAATACATTACAGGAGAAAAATGAATAAAGTTACCCGCAGTCTTACACTTGAATGGTGGAGGTTGGAAAATTGAGATTCCAGAGTTGATCAGGCTACATTTTGAGGGCCTGTCTCAAAGAAACAATAAACAAACTAACAAGCACCTGGCAAGATGTCAGAAGTTTTACTCCTCCTACTAAATAATCTAGAGTAAGTAAGTAAGCATTCCTAGGTCCCATAGCTGTTTAATATGACAACAGGAACCCAAGTTCTGTTTAAACTCAAATGGCTAAACCATTATTTCTTGATGATGGTGCTTTAAACAAGAAACAGGAAAAGGGTTGAAAATAAACGGTACATGCTGTGGTTACTCTTTCACCAACAGAAAAAGGTATTTTTATATCATACTTTAGTGATCTAGATTTCTCATTATGAGCACATAATGCTCTATTGAAGTATAGAATAGGAACAATTAAGCTCACCATTAGATCTTACATATTTTATTAAAATACATAGGTTACCATAAAAAGGTACATGCTGGCTTAGCAGTTACTCTTTAAAAGACATTTTCTGAAAGCTTTACCAACAATCCCATTATGTCCAATTGACTGTGAGTTAATCACATGACTACCATCAAATGACCTCAGGAGATGATTCCTATTGCTGTTTTACTGAAGCAGTCCTTCGCTTCAGCCCAGTGTACTCTCTCTGTGTTACTTCCCTTAATCCCCAGGATATCTCCACTTAATACCACACCATGAACTGGATCTTGGATTAAATAAATATTTCAGTGCTCTTTCAATAACTGCGTTATTTTTATTTCTTCTAAGATAGAGTTCCACAAAAGAGAGTAAGCCTTTTAGTTCAGCATATTTTTTATTTTTTTTCTTTTATTATTTTTTATTATTTAAAACATTTTTAAATTTAAATGTATTTTGATCATAGTCTTCTTCTCTCCCAATTCCTTCCAGATTCCTCTCTCTACCCATTCAACTTTAAGTTTTCTCAAAAAAAAAAAAATAAACAAAACCCAATACAACAACAAATCCCTCAAACCAAGAAAACGAGATAAAATAACACCCAAGAGAAAAAAAAAAACAAATAAGAAACAAACAAAATCACCAAACTGTAACCAAATAAAAGCAAACGCAAAAACTATGGAGTCCATGATAGGTTGGTCAACTACTCCTGAACATGAGGCCTGTCCTGAAGTGGTTGATATACCCAGTGTCATCCCTTAGAGAAAACTGATTTTTATCTCTCTTGGTAGGTATAAATGACAGTTCAATTGTTAACTTTTACCCTAGAGGCTAGGTATTCATTCATTCAAAAATGTATAACACAATAAAATATAATAAGATAAAACAGAAACTATCTTGTCGAAGTCAGATAGGACAAACCAACAGAAGGAAAAGAGCCCAAGAGAAGGCACAAAAATCAGAGATCCACTCATTCTTACATAAAAACACTAATCTGGAAGCCATAATATATATGCAGAGGACCTGGTACAGACCTGTGCAGGCCCTCCCTGCACATGCTGTTTCAGTCTCTGTAAGTTCCTATGAGCTTTGCTCATGTGGATTTAGAGGGCTTTGTGTTCTTGGTGTCCTCCACCCCTCTAGCTCTTACAGTATCTCTATACCCTCTTTCACTGAGTTCCCTGGGCTCTGAGTGGAGGGATTTGATGGAGAAATCACATTTAAGGCTGAGTGTTCCAAGGTCTCTCAGTCTGAGTAATGTCGGGTTTGGGTCTCCATATTTGTTCCCATAAGCTATAGAAGGAAGATTCTCTAATGATGGCTGAGCAAGGCATTAATATATGGATATAGTGTAATATCATTAGGTGTCATTTTATCACTATATTCTTGTTTGTGGATTTTTTTAATCATTTTTTTTTGTTGTTTTTAAAGACCAGTAGTATTAGGTTTTATCCTAGGTCCCTGGGCTATTACGTCTCTGGTTCTTGGTCAACCAAGCAGTATTGGTTATAAGTTCCATCTTGTGGAGTGGGCCTTAAGTCAAACAAAGTCTTTGTTGGTTACTCCCACAACCTTTGGGCCACCATTGCCCTAACATATCTTGTAGGCAGTACACCATTTTAATAGATCAGTATATTTACAATGATTTGTTTCATTTCTATTCTCTCTCTCTCTCTCTCTCTCTCTCTCTCTCTCTCTCTGTGGGGGGGGGAGCGGTGGCGGTATGCACACATGAGAACAGGTGCTTGCAGAGGCCATGTTGGATCTGTGGAGCCAGAGTTACACACAGTCATGGGCCACCTCCATGTGGGTGCTGGGAATAGAACTCTAGTCCTCTGAAAGAGCAGTATGTGCCTTTAACCACTCACTCATCTCCCCAGTCCCTAGATCAGCATTATAATTACTATATAATTAATTTTTTTGCAAAATTACTGGGGCTCCACAAAGTTGAGAACTGAGGGAAGGGGATATATAACACAGTCAACACAGGAAGCTTCCTTGAAACTAATCTCATAGTCTCACAGTGAGGATGTGTAAGTACTTTTTTTTTTCTACCCCAGTCTGTACTATAGTTCTTCCTAAAAATAACCAATCATTAAAATCCCCCAAGAAGTTCTTGAAAACAATGTTTCTGAATCTTGCCTAGAATCCCAATTTAAGCTGTCCAGTTGTGAACTTCTCCACTTTAGCTACCAGCAAAATGGATAAATCAGTGTTCTACTCTCCGGACAATGTTGGAGGTCTTCATGGATTCTTGACATGGAACTTGGCTTATATTCCAGTAGTGTAACTTCTGTTCCACACCCTTTTTTTTTCATTCATAGCCATATTGAAGCCTGGTGTCTGTGTGAGACATATGGACTTTGTTATTCTCAGCTTCCATATAGTCAACAAGGGTCTGATGTAATTTCACTTGACTAAGAGCACATAACTAATCTATGACGTTTGCAGGATTCTGACCCATGTCATGATGACTCTGAAAACAATGGGTTTTTCTACTCTGACATGTTGTTGCGTTTTAGTCTGCATAGCTGATGGGGAGAACATCATTGAGACATGCCAAAGTCATTTCTCACCAGCATCATCACAGAGCCCATGCTGATGAATGAATGCCTATGCAAGTCCTTGCTTCCCAGAAATCCCTGCCTCTGTGTTTTTGCCAGACCTGTTCTGTCCACCCCAGAGGACTGACAAATGTCATCTCTATAGACAAATTGGGAGCAGGCTGAATGAGAGTTGGGGAATAGATGAGAATATTAAGCCAGGCTGGAAAATTAATGTTCCAAGCAATTTTCAATTGGCACAGAATGATTTTTCCTTGGGCAGTTTTCCTTTTCCAGTTTTATAATTCATGTTTATATCTATGTAAATTCAGTCCATCTGTATCTGGTTCATTCACACTTAATTCATCAGCAGAACTGTTCTGTCAGAGAAACAGATTCTAGCATGCCTCTGATGTTTTATTATAGAATCAGGGTCTGTCTGGAAAGTCAGGGCAAGGTGGCTTGTGGGAAGCATATGGAAACGCAGGCGGAGCTGATTTTACCACACCTTCCATTGAAATACAGCTGTTCTTCATTGTGCTGTCTGTTTGTCTTAGGCAATCTGTTGATCCCCAAAGTTATTCTCCAGTCAGACACACACTAATTTTCCTGCTCTGCTGTCTCCTTTCAGTATGCTTGCTCATATGTGTCACCTTAAAGCACAGAAACAAGTCCCCACAGAAAGAGACCGTAAGCCAAATTACCCTCCTTTCTTATCTAGGGTTTTTATTACTGTGAAGAGACACCATGCCCAGGACAACTCTTGTAAGGAAAACATTTAGTTGGGGCTGTCTTACAGTTTCAGATATTTAGTCAATTATCATAAAGGTGGGAAGCCTGGCATGGTGGCATGCAGGCAGACATGGTGCTGGAAAAGGAGCTGAGGGCTCTACATCTTGATCTGCAGGCAACAAGAAGTGAACTGTGCACACACTTGAGAGTAGTTTGAGTAAAGGAGACCCCAAATACCACTCCCGTGGTGACACACACCCTCCAATAAGGCCTCCTAATAGTGCCACTCCCTTTAGGGGACACTTTCTTTCAAACCACCACACCTTCCATACCAGCAATTACCCCAAATGCATTTCCACACAATCACCCTAGAACTTTGCACTCTGTCCTTTGTGACTCCACTCCAAATTTCATTTATCTAATTTGCACATTTACTTATGCTCCATTCTGCCAAGACCTTCTGATGAAAGTTGTATTTTGGGGGTGGGAAGAAGTTCACCCACAAGTCTGACTGAGAGAAAGAGCGAGAGCGAGAGCGAATGGTTCATGTCCTGTTGACGGGGCATATCTGAGGAGGAGAAAGTAGTAAGGAGGAGACTGACACATGCCACTCAGGGCCATAGTCATGTCTGGGCCTAGGCTGCAGCTGTGGCCCATGTCCAGGTTCATGGCCCCGTTGCAACCTCGGTCTGTTTTGATGTCTACATCTCCTGATATACCAAGGGCCCAGAAGGAAGGGCTGTACAGAGTTGGCCCTGCCCCCCCTCAATGGCTACAAACAACACTAGGGAGAATTGGTCCTGCCCCTCACCAGCTGAAGCATTCAGGAGAGAGGGTTCTACACCTCACCTGTGCAGCACAATAGAGCTGACTCTGTTGGCAAGCTAGCCCTGAGGGTGTGAAAAGGGGAGAGCAGGTCATACCTCCCATGAGGTAATGGAAAGATGCCTTCTCTCACCCTCACCACCTGAAGTGGGTGGGGGACCTGATCCAACCCCTCATCATCTGCAGCACTCAGGAGAATGGGCCCCCACCTCTTTTGAGAAGTGTATTAGAGTTAACCCTGCGGACAGGGACATGGGTGAACCAGAGGGGCATAGCTGGTACCACCTTCCTCGACCAAGGTGGGTAGTGGGGATGAGAGAAAGATGCCTTTCCCCTTTCCCATACTGCCTCCAGGTGGTGAGGGAGATGATCCCTTTACCAGCTACAACACTCAGGAGAGCAGGTCCTTCTTCTAACATGGGCAACACAATAGAGCCAATCCCATTGGTGGAGGTGGGGTGAGCCTGCCTCAAAGTTGTGAGCATGGGAGAGCTGTACCCATTACTCATCTGTCATGTGGCAGCAAGGGCAGGGGAGAGATGCCCTACCCTCTCCCCATCAATGCCCGAGGCAGGTGGGAGAGCTGGCCCTGAGGTCAGAAGGGTGGTAGAGCTGCCCCTGCCTTCCACCAGCTGCAACACTTGGGAGAGAAGGCCTTGTACCTCACATGGGGAGTACAATAGAGCCAATTCCATTGGTAGAGGTGTGGGTGAGCCAGCTCCGATATTGTGAACATGGAAGAGCTGTCCCTATTACTCACCTGTCAAGTGGTAGCATGGGCAGGAGAGATATGCCCCTCCCCCTCATCCATCAGCACCTGAGGCGGGTGGGAGAGCTGACCCTGAGGTCCCAAGAGTGGGAGAGCTGGCCCTGAGGTCCTAAGAGTGGGAGAGCTGTCCATGCCCCTCATTTGCTGCAGCATTCAAGATTACGGCTGCTATAGTAGTGCTGGCTCTGAAGGGGTAGATGTGGGAGATCTGACCCTGAGGACATTAAAGCAGAACTGGCCCTGCACCTTGGTCATTGCTACAAAGGCAGTACAGGGGAGATCACCCTGTTAGTGAGGACAAGGGAGAGCTGGTGGGCTGACCAACCATGCAACTACTCAGAACTAGGGTTATGGGTTGGCTCACCCCAATATCCACCCCATCTCTGATCTGCTGGAGCACATGAAGGGACTGGCCCTGCAGACCCAAAGCTGCAAGATCTCAACAACAATAGGGCAACAGCAGAATAACCAAGAAGAGTTCCAGTGAGGACCCAGCATCAATCCAGAGATGTAGCAGAATCCAGAGACTTTGAACCAGACTAATGATTCTTTGCAACGAACACTTGCAGGTAGAGATATATAGACAAAAAAGGTTTACTGAGTGACTCACTATGTCACACTACAGCTTCCATGACAAGATTCCCCCCCCCTTTTTTTCTTTTTTCTCTTAAATTATAATGTGGGGGTGGGGCGCCGCAAAGGCAGAGAGTAGATACAAAGGGATGGGAAGTGAATGGGATCAAGATGTGTGATGTGAAAGCCACAAAGAACAAATAAAAAGAAAGTTAAAAACAAAAACAGAAAGTTGTCTTTTGATTGCCACAGTTGAAGTTATTGGCAGTCCTTTTTAGATCCTTTAAGATTAACATGGGACTAGCACAGAGTACACATGCCTAGGAATCTTTCTTAGACAGACTTGGTGTTTGAGGATGGTACTAGTATAATATGACGTGTGTGATTTTGAAAAATATTTAATGATAAAAATATTGTGATGGTTTATTCCTGGTACTGCTTTGACTGAATTGATGAATGTATGGAGACTTGGTACAGAATACTTCTGAGTATGTCTGTAAGGGTGTTTCAGGGTACCTAAAGAGTGTACCTCAATGGAATGAAAGATTAGAAGGACAGGGAAGCTGCCAGAACCAGTGGGTCACTATGGAAAAAATAATTCTTATAGATAATACAACTTGATGGTATCAAGAGAAAGTCCAGTTGTGTTTCCTTAACGTATTTCTTTGTCGTTAAGGTGCATATTGAAGATGATTTTTGAGGGACAAAGTGTTAGGAAAAATATGAGTCATCAACATTAATGGCACTTAGGTAAATTTGGAACAGCAGTCTTCACATCTTCTAGATATTTCAGCACTTTAGTAGGAAGATCAATATATTGTTAATAATTGCATTCTGACTTCTCACTTCTCTGAATACAATGTCTATAAATCAAGAAGTCTACTGGCATCACAGAAGTTTATTCTACCACCTCTATTTGTTGTATGTTTTATAACAGAGTCAGGAAATGGAGACCAAAATGGGAAAATTTGATGGCATGAGAGATGGCCTTCCAATTCTAAGTAACATAGGATATATGTCCTGTCACTGCCTAAGGTGAGATTATTTGGGGTCTAGTATTGAACATGATATTCTTAGTGATTCATGGACTCCTCATCCATATCCAGAGGATAAGTCCTTACATATGTAATAATACAAAAGGATGACATTGTAACTACTGCTATATATTAAATGCTTACTCTGAACTCTACTCCTTGCTCATGTTCTCTGTCTTTCAGTACATGACTTTTTTGAGACATGCATTACAAAACAAAATGAAGATCAGAACTCATCAGGATGGCCTAAATCATTTTGGTTAGTGTGTACCTAATGGGAGGTTTACAACGTACATTTTGGTATCAATAACCTGGTATGCTTTCTGATCAGTCATTTAGCCCAAGTTCTCTTTAGCTCTGAGATCTGCAAGGTTCTTCAGGTATAACCATCATAGTTCTTTCTTGAAAATGAAAATATACGGTGACTGAAGTTCAGTACAATGAAGCTTGTTTCAGCCAATAATAACTCACATGAACACTTTCTTCTTTTCCTCCTCTTCTTCTGCCCCTCCTCCTCCTCCTCCCCACTCCTCCTTCTTTATAACAAAACACCAAATAATACAGTTCATTGTGAGATTATGTTATTAGGCAGTTTTGTTCTCCCCAACTAAGGGACATTTCTTTCTTATTTCCCAAAGAGTTAATCTTTATAGACCCTATTTTATCTAACTGTACCACAATTGTCAATTTAGTTTTGACTTTCTCATATTTATATTATTTAAAAAAAAGTCAGATATTCCTCTGTTTTGCTACCTTCAAGAATTACACATCTGAGCCGGGCGGTGGTGGCGCATGCCTTTAATCCCAGCACTCGGGAGGCAGAGCCAGGCGGATCTCTGTGAGTTCGAGGCCAGCATGGGCTACCAAGTGAGTTCCAGGAAAGGTGCAAAGCTACACTGAGAAACCCTGTCTCAAAAAACAAAACAAAAAAAAAACAAAAAAAAGAAAAAAAAGAACTACACATCGAAAATTATCAGACATTCAGTAACTAAAAGGTAGAGTCATCATCCTTATCAACATGTATCAGTACCATGTGACCAAGCATACTTTATCATACTGTCCCCAAAGAAATACAAATTGTTCTCCAAGAAATATTTTGATCAGTGTGGTTGTTCTCATTCAACTATATGAATGTTTATTTATTGGGCTGCCTCACTTCCTCATTTCTGAAAATTTTGAGATTATTGGAAACATGCAGAGGTTAGGTTGAAATGATTAATTAGTGCCAAAAAAGTGAAACAGCAATTACATTGGACTGAAAATTCACAAGATTAGCGGAGGAAATGAAAGGCAAATGCTTTTAAATGGAAAGAATTATCAACTACCATTTGTTTTAATTTTCTTATTTACTGGATGGACATTTCTAAGTTCTCTTCATCATCACCCAGAATTTATATACAACCCCCATTCTACAGATGAAGAGACTAGGGATCACATTGGTGGAGTTCCCTGCTTATGCTTGTCTGTCTGTCTGTCTTTCTGGAGTCTTCTGATTTTTTTACTGTGTGTTCTGATACTAGTTGTCTCAAATCCTAGTTTGAGTGCAACAGGAAGCTAACTCTTGAGATAAAAGCTTTCTTCCTTCCTTCCTTCCTTCCTTCCTTCCTTCCTTCCTTCCTTCCTTCCTCTCTTCCTTCCTTCCTTCCTTCCTTCCTTCCTTCCTTCCTTCCTTCCTTCCTTTCTTTCTTTCTTTCTTTCTTTCTTTCTTTCTTTCTTTCTTTCTTTCTTTCTTTCTTTCTCTTCTTGAAGATTATGTTTGGTTTAAATCATTATAACAATTGTATTATACTGTTCTCTAAATCCATGATTTCATACATGAACTTTGTTTGAAGCAGTTAGGAGTAATTGAATTACACTTTTGGAGTTTGTCCTACTAGGTATTTAAAAGTAGAGTTTAAATGTCCAATTCAGGATTATGTACTTTGCAATGGGAAAATGGACCTACTGGGGTAATAACTGATGCATTACATGGGTGCTTTTCATTATAGAGTCCCCTCCATTATATCCCACCTCATGGGACTTCCTAAGAGGACACCATAAGAGAGAATTTCTTGGTTGAGATAGATGTTTATTTTTTAATTTTTACTTTATATATAAATACATATATGACAATTTTGCTTAAATATACATATGCTTAGCACATGTGTACCTAGTGCTTGAGTAGTACATACGAGGGTATTAATCACTTGGAACTGAAGTTACAGATGGTTGTGAGTTGTCATGTGGATGCTGTGAACTGAACTGAGTCCTTTGCAAGAGGAGCAGCCAGTGCTCTTAGCCACTGAGCCATCTCTGTAGTCCTGAACAATGTTCATTATAATCACACGTGTTGTAGTAAACTCACAATGTTGCCTGTGGCCCACAGAGGTTGAGGGAATGGGTTAAGATAAATGGTGTGTGGGCTTTGTAGGAACACCTACTTCCTTCATTCCTTTCTGAGAAAACTGCTAGCATCTCATCTAGAAAACTAGCATCTCATAGTGAGGACTGTTAACGTATTCCAGAATCATAGTCTATTCAGTGTGGGAAAGGAAATAAGACCCCTTACATGTGGGTCTCAGAGATGCTGGTGCCAGGACTTCTCCTATTGGATGTCCTGGACCAGGTCTTTTCTTTTGGGCCACCAACCAGCTCCCAAACAATGACACATAAATTATTAGTTATGAATTCCTGGCCTTATATTACCTCTTCTTTTAATCTGTTTCTCTTTATCCATGTTTTGCTTTGGGGATTGTTACCTTTCTTTCTGTATGTCCTGTGCTGTATCTGCTGGCTGGCTGGCCCCGGTGTGTCCCCCTTTCTCTCCCTCATTCTCTCCTCCTTCTCTCTTTCTTTCCTGTGCACCTAGATTTCTCCTCCTATTTATTCTCACTGTCTGCTGTCCTGCCTATTCCTCTTCTGCCTAGGTATTGGCCGTGCAGCTTTTTATTAGATCAATCAGGTGCCTTAAGCAGGCAAGGTGAAACAGCAACACATCTTTTCATAATTAAACAAATGCAGTATAAACAAATGTAACACATCCTTACATTGTTAAACAAATGTAGAAGAAACAAATGTAACACACCTTTACACCGTTAAAGTAGTATTCCACAGCATAAACAAATGTACACATCTTTACATAGTTAAATATTCCACAACAATGTCCCCTAACCCCCAGGATGGTGTTTGTAGTTAGCCTCTGGTCTATTTCACCATACCCAACAGCTACTATTTTCTCAGTCTAGAAAGAGACAAGAGACTGAGGTGTGTCTGGCATTACACAGGAGACAACGTTTAAGTAAGTGTTTGAGAAAGTATAGTTTAATCCACAGGAGAAATAGGATAGATACCTCATCTTTGGAAGAGAAAACAGTCAGCTCAGATGCCCCTGTCCTTGTGTGATGAAGAAGAGTGTACATGAAGAAGAGTGATGGCACCAAGGAGTTTTCCATGGGCATTCAGCAAACTTGCTTTCAATTCAGCAAAGGAATTTGGGCTGTATCTTGGAGGAAAGGTATAGTATCTAAAGGGTTGTGACTTACAAGGCAGACTCCTGTTTTAGAAATTTGAGTCAACAAAACAAAACAAGAATGTACCCTCAGGACTAGTAGACTCTAGTGTAAAGGCAGGCAACAAAGCAAAGATTGGCAATACAGACACTAAGCATCCCTAGCAGCAAAAGGATATTCACATAAAGGATTCTATTATGTGCTTAAGAAATCACACTGCATTTTGCTAATCATTTCAAGTTGTAAAATAAACAGTAAGTCATAATTTGTGCCCTTCTGGTCAATACATTTCAGAACATTAAAAGCATCTGCTGCTGATGAAGGTGAATAAGCAGTGTTGGTGAATAATTGCTAGTTTGGGGAGGGATCAGTTATTTTGTAACATCTGCAAACATTTACAATTTCTAAAACCCTTTGAGTTGACATTTGTACAACTAGCAATCTGTCCTTTAGAATTAGAAACCCAGTTTGCACCGATGTACATATGATGCTCATTATAACACTGATTAGAAAAATGCTAAACAGAACAATGACTGTGGAAGAATCATCCATGTTCAGCAGTGTCCTTTAAACCTTCAAGATGCACCTCAGCCCCTGCTGACCACAGAACAAGGGCTCTGCACACTCTATCTAGTCAGATGAAGAGGGAGGAGAGGTGTTGGAGTATTCATTCCAGCTCTTCTTCCTGTAGGCACTGGTCTTGATAGTGGGGATATCCCCTGATAAGAGAATAATTTTCATGACAGTGGTTGTCACTCTCTCTTGCCAAGTTCATGAAACTGTGATCTGCCCCCCTTTAATACTTTGACCTGAAATTGTTTTCTTTCATAGAAATCTGCTTTATCTAAGTCTCTTGGTGAGTACATATGTTGTTCCCTAAAAGAACCTGGTTTAAAAATGGAGTTTGAATTAGAGAGGTGATGACTGAACTACAAAGAGAGCTTGATTGGTTCTTATAAGAGTCTTAAGTACTATGAGGGAGAGAGAACAGGGACAAATCCAGCAGTGTTTAAGACAATAGCTCATATGTTTGATTGGTTCTTATGAGACATACCAAATGAATCCTGAATGCATTGGTTAGGACACCATGGGTATGAACGGAGAGCTAAAAGGAAGAAGAGATGTGCTGTCCACAGGAGGGCATCAAGGAGACTTGTTTTTAGGTATTCTGTGTTTTGAAATAGGAGTGTTTGCTAATTTTGCAGGAGATTTAGAATACAATTAAGGAAGTGGAGAGAGCGAGGCTTAAATAAGCAGATTTTAGTATCCAGGTGCCTGGGTTGTCATTCTGATTTGTTGGTGTTAACCAATCTGCTTATGCCCATTTTGTTTTCCCATTTTTGAAACACAGATACTGCTAGAAGCTCTGTTTCGTAGCTATAATGAGTAAGTAGTTGCTCTAAGTTAGGATGGTGTGTTCATTCCTCGCACACAGTAAGAATGCAACAAACACAAATACAAGACACCATTATTTTCTATACACACAAGGCAGTCACAGGTCAAAGGGACATGGAGTCCTACTGCAAGGCTGTAAAGAAGAAAATGAGAACGACAGAGGCTGTGATCTACTCCTTTGTAGCCTATGAATGCGGTCCGTAAGCTACAGTCATATAAGAGGAGAATGTGTGGAAAGCATTACGCAGACAGGTTCATTTCCTTTTGTGATAGGGTTACTAGACTGATAGACTGGAGGCTGCTCTGGAAGCTGAGAGACTGGAGTTTAGAATGCCAGTTCACAGAATTCTTTGACTGGGCTCCAATTCCTCTCTTAACTCCTAGAACCTCCTTGAGCATCATCCATAAAGTTACTCCCTCACTGCCTTATAAACCAAGAGTCCTGAACTTCTCTCCAGCAGGTATATCACTTTGTCATGGGGAAGGCACATTTGTGTGCATGATGGTCTCCTTTGCTGTTAGTTGCTGGAGGTCAGTGTTGACTGTGTGGTACAGTGAGTAGTCAGCAGTGATTAACAGTATCAGCTTGGTTTTATAGTCACAATAGGCAAACACCATTTCTATCTCTCATTATTTCAATGTTCTTCAGTAAGTTACTGGGTCTGTGTTCTTGTAGCTAGAGTTTTCCTGCCTGGCCCACAGTCAGGACAAATCTCTGTCACCTGCCAGTCCCACAGCCACTCAGACCCAACCAAGTAAACACAGAGACTTATATTGCTTACAAACTGTATGGCCGTGGCAGGCTTCTTGCTAACTGTTCTTATATCTTAAATTGACCCGTTTCTATTAATCTATACCTTGCCACGTGGCTCGTGGCTTACCAGCATCTTCACATGTTGCTTGTCATGGCGGCGGCTGGCAGTGTCTCTCTCTCAGCCTTCCACTTCCCAGAATTCTTCTCCTCCTTGTCCTGCCTATACTTCCTCCTGCCTGGCTACTGGCCAATCAGTGTTTTATTTATTAAATAATCAGAGCAACACATCTGACATACAGAACATCCCACAGCACTGATTCCTTCATCCATGAAGCTGAATTAGTAAGATTGTTCTCCTTACGATGCTTAGTGTTTATTGGTCATACACTTTGTTTTAGGTGAAGGCTTAGCTCATACCAACTCACAAGAAATGTGAAATAGTGCAATTGTAGATAGATGAATAATTTTAAACATAGAAAAGCATGTACCAAGATCATCTAAAGTTACTAAAACTGTGAACTATTGGTGAAATTACTAAGGCCACTCCACGTAGTTAAAAGGAGATTTATTTAAAGGCGTAACTCACAAATGAAGGGATAGGTAGATGATGGGTTCTGGAAGAGACGCAGCGCAGTCCGGCGGTGTTCTCTGGAGAACTTTCCTCGGTCTACCTCTCGCGTCCAGGTCCAGGAAACAAGAGAGCGCCGCGCATCCCGATCTCAGGTCTTCAGGCCCTCCCTTGTCCCCGCCTTGTAGGCGTGATAGTTACGGAAGCCTCATTGGGTGTTGGAACTTCCAGACCAAAGCTGGAGTGGCTACCCACTACATCTCCCCCTTTTTGTCTAAATAAGAAGGTTCTAACTTAATACAAGATTATATACAAAGGAATGGTTATCAAATATTGTCCAGGAGTAATGAAGGATAATGACCTAGATAAGATGGGACTACAATCAGTGCAAACAATATCAAGCAAGAAGCACATACTAAAATCCAGAGATATATAGAGCATAGGTAAATGGCATGTTACAAAGATCATTCCAAAAGGTGTCCTATCCCTGGGAATCTCCACCTTCAGACCAATTGTACAACTACACACAAAAAATAATTTTGGACAGAAAGGTACAAGAAACTATCTTTATATACAAAAGCTATCTTCTGATAGGCTATTTAGAAATGAAGACATAAAAGTGGTCCAAACTTCATGGCCCAGATGCAATGGTGTCTTATGTTGGATGCCTCCTCCCCCCCATCTAAATGCCAAAAGCTTAAAATGGGAGGATTATTAGATAATATTATACATCATTTCTTCAAGAAACCTCAGCTGTTAGTGTATGATTACTAATGATTTTTCTTTATTATCTTTCTAGATTCCTCCTAAATTTGGATAATATACATGTATGCTTAGATTGCTTACCCAAGGAATAACCGGGACTTCACTAGTTGGCAATTTATATAATTTCAAATCTATTCCTATTGTTAGCTAGGAAGGTATGAAGAGTCATGGAGAAAAAAATACACAGGATGCTATTCTAATTAGGTAGCAAGAGCATGAATTCTCCTTGATAATCAGAGCTGATCAGAGCTGTCTGGATGATTATTTTACTTTTTCTAGAAATTTGAGTATAAACTTTAGATTCAATGGAAACTCCTTTTTGTCCCCTAATGTAAATATCCATTCATTGTTATCTAGAAGCTCTGATCTTATAGACTCTAATACTGTAATGATAGGGAAAAAGGACCCTTAAAATGGACTGCTAAATATAGTGTTGAGAGGCAACTATTTAACTTCCATTTTCTTCTGTATGAACTGCTAAATTATTGTACCCACTGAGGATGTAATACCGTATAATGGAGCCTGAATCATTACATATACTATACTGTGAAGGAGGGTATTACAAAGGATAATACTATACTGTGAAGGAGGGTATTACAAAGGATAATTCTGATGTGTTGATTTGATTATAATACTGAAAAATTTGATGTTTTACAAGTAAAAGATAGTGGTATATTCCAGGAACAAAGAAACCTATAATCACTACTATTGTGTTTCCTTCATCCTTTGGAACTTTGATCTGAATCAAACCTGAATCAATGTTTATACATGCTGCTAAACAAGTGGATCATAAACATTCAGTGATGCAGACAATAAGATAGTACAAAGGAAAAATCTTACTCTAGAATGTCAGTGTTAGTAAGGACAACAATGTGAATGAAAACAAGTGATTGGCTTCCTGGAGGCAGAGTACCCCTGGCTTCCTGGAGGCACAGTACCTATTGAAGACAATGGTGTCTGCTATTATTAGGACATATGTTTAATAGTGATTCTAGGCCTATCTTTATTAAAGGTCCCATCACTTGGTAAGTTCATAGCTAGTCTTTCTTGTTATGTCATGACTACTTAACTCATGGGTTCACGTGAAAATTCTCAAGGAACTAAGGGCAAAAGATGGGACTAATTAGTGTCTATTAGATGGGTACTATGCTGAGAATGCATGAAAATGGAGATTCCTATACTTTTACCTGTTCATTTACAGTAGCATGGCTTTAAATAATACTCATTTATATAAAACAAGATAATATTGTGGTGGTTATGGCATGAGTTACAAGCAATAAGATGTGTGATTACAGTAATAACCACATATAGTGAAGAAACTGAGGTACATCATTTTCAGACTTCTGATATTCATTAAGTTGTAGTATTGTTTTGATGATGGACATTTTTTTAAGGAAGAAAGAGTGTATTTTAGGTTACATTTCAAGAAAGATAGGGAATGGATGTCAAGAGCAGTAGAAAGCAGGGATATATATTGAAGCTGGATTTTGATAAGTGAAAGTTGTGTATTATAAACTCTGATGTAACAATTAAAATAATATGATAGTTACAACCAATAAGCAGAGAAGATACATGTAATAATATAAATGACTTTTCCATCAGAGATCAGAACTTGGGGCAGAAGAACAAAGAGAGATGGAGGAAATCGACGGCAAATATTAATAGTAGACTTAAACATAGTAACATCAACAATAGCTCAAGTACAAGTACTCTATTATTTTATTTTTAAAATGCAATAGGGTATTTGGAGACTTTTTATCTCAAATTTCTTTGCTTGTGTATTGTTTTCTTACTGGTCTTTTGTCTGTATATTTTTTTTCTGTTTTATCATTTTGTGGTTTTGTGTGTGTATGCGACATAGGCAGAGAGAGGCAGAGACAGAGAAAGAGATAACTTCCTGTTTTTGTTTCTCTGCTTGTTTTTAAAAAGAGAAGGGAAGGGTGTAGAGTTGAGAGAGTAGGGAGGACCTCAGAGGAGTTGGGAGAGGAGAAACGCATGATCAGAATATTGAAAAAATTTCAAAAGAAAATAATAATAGTAAAAAAAAAGAGAGACCATGAACTTGAAAAAGAGAAGAAGAGGGGCACGTGGGAGAATTTGGAGGGAGGAAAGGGAAGGGGAAAATGATGTAATTATAGTATAATTATAATCTTAGATGATTAAAAAATTTTAAATCTTCCACTAAGTAATTAATTTGATTAAATCTAATTGCCAATGCTAAAAATGATTTATTTACATAATTTAGATTTATTTTATTTTTATGTATATGAATACTTGCCTGCATACATGTATATCATGTGTGTATCTGATACCTGCCCATGGAGGTCAAAATAGGGCCTCAGATTTCCTGCAAATGGAGTTACAAATGGTTGCGAGCTGCCTTGCTGGGTACAGACTCCAAGTACAAGTGCACTTAACCACTGAGCAATTTCTTCAAACCCCCAAAGACTTAATTTTTATTTTAATAATGTATATGCATGTTTGTCTGTATGGGTATAAATGCATATGAGTGCAGTTGCTCACAGATACCAAAAGAAACACAACCAGGTAAGTTGTGTTACCTTAAGCTGAAGTTATAGGCAACTATAAGCTACCCAGTTTGGATGCTGGGCACTGAACTTCTGTCCTTTGCAAGAGCAATATGAGCTCTTAACTACTGATACATCTTTATAGTTCCCAGTAGTGTATTCTTAATTATAACTCTGAGCTACTTGGCTGCCAATCATAAATAGATAGTAAGACCCTGTGGCTAAAGACATCGCAAATCTTGGTTGCAGGACATAGTGAAATCAAGCTGAAACTGACCTGGAAACTTTTTCCTGTTGGCTAGATCTTATAGTACAATAAAGTGCTTACTATCCAGTGTGCTGGAGAAATCACATTGATGGTCTTACTCAGTTGTAGACCTTGCATGCTACAATATGAAACTGCCAGGAAAGATATGCCCAATGGTGCAATAATGACATGTCTATCATAGGGTTAACCGATAGATTTCTGACTACATTCAATTCATGCATTACAAAAAGGAATTCATGCACGGCACCATAAACTTTGCCAGAAGCTCATGACTGGAGATATCACAGCCACTGTCAGTATCTCCCCAAGGATGCTAGATTGGTTCAATACACACAAATCAATAAGTATTATATCATATAAATAAATATAAGGATAGAAACCACATGATCATCTCAATAGACACAGAAAATGCTTGGTGAAAGTTTCTGAAACAGAATATACCATTAACATAACAGAATGATTGACACCTTTTAAGTGTAAGGTCTTTACTTACTAAAGAATTGATTGTATGATCACATTAACTACACACTAGAGAATAAGGTATCTCCATATTTCCAACCATAGATTTCCAAACCAAAATTATAATGAACATTCACAAGTCACTATATTATTTTGTTTTTTGAAGACAGTTTCTCTTGGTGGTCCTGACTGTCCAGGAGCTTCCTGCATAGACCAGTTTGTCCCTAAACTTATGAAGATCATCTTGCCTCTGCTTCCCAATTGCTGGCATTGAAGGCTTGAGTCACCACACCAAGAGCTACAACCACTGTTTTTAAGGCAGAGAATTTCAGAGTAATGGGGGAAAGATCTGTCATAACCAAGAAAATACATATTTATATATCTATCTATATCTGTATCTACCTATACCTATATCATCTACATCTATATCTAATCTACATCTGTATCTATATTCATGTATAAAATTTCACAAATCAATAGAGAAAATATGCACCAAACCACAATGCTATACTGATAAATAGCCAAGACAATGTTAAGAACAGATATTTTTAAAGTTTATATGGGTCAAGATTTCTTAGGTTTATCACTCCTAAAATTTGGGGTTATTTAATTCTTCATAATCAGAGAATGGAGGTATCCTAAGCATTGTGGAGTATTTAGTAGTTTCCTTGACTTCTGCTCACTAGATCCCAGCAATGCAAACCAACATCTTTCCATTGATAGTTTCCATGGGAGGCCATGACCCTCCTTTTCTTCTCAGCAATCACATACCCTGATAGTTAAAGTATAAATTGTATTATATTTTAATATCATCTTAACAACCTCTACATATTGACACTCTGTGACTCAGACTCACAATATCTAAATTAGAGATTGGAGAGTTGGCTTTGCAGTTAAGAGCACTTGTTGCTCTTGCAGGGGACCTATGTTTGGTTCCTAGCACCTATTGTAGTCATCTCACAACTACCTGTACCTCCAGCTCTAGGAAGTCCAATGCCCTCTTCTGGCATCTGTGGATTACTTGCATTTATGTACACATACATACACAGAAATGCACACATTATATATAATTAAAAAACAATAAAGTAAATATTAAGAAGAACTGCATCTAAATTCAAGAATGTGTGCAAGAATGTTCACAGAACTAGTACTAACTTCAAAGTTGAAATGATCAACATGGTCTTCAGCAGGACGGTTAATACATATTCATCCTATAAAGAGATTGACAGCGATAGCATTCATAGATCACACACATATAATTGTTCAAGGAGACAGACTAGAATATCAAAAGCATGCAAAGAAGGAGAATTTCTTTGGAAGAAAGAAGGTAACAATGAGATCCAAGCACAGGGAAAAAGCTTAGGTAATATCTTGCTTCTGGAGTTGGCTTAGAATGGGGGGTGGGTTGGGGGAAGAGGCTGGGGGGCGGGAGACGGGAGGAGAGGAACACTTGTGGTTGGTATCTAAAATGAACAGAAAAATTCCTAATAATGCAAAAACAAGTAAATAAAAAGAATTACATGTGCTTGGTTAGATTGTGAAGTTTCACTGAACCCCACAGTTGGTACACTTTCTTCATTTTGTTAGAATTCAGTTTTGAGGGTGAGTACTCCAGGTGCATAGGGAGATAGGGAAGATCTGGGAGGAATTGTGGGAGGGATAATATGATCACGATATATTATTTGAAAAACATATAAATAAAAAGAAAGAGCAGAACTAACAACAAAAAGAATTGGAACAGGCAGACCTGATCTACATACTCTCACTTTCTCTCCGTGTCCAGGTTCAAGTAAGGATATTTTTAAGAGTTTGGGGGATATACATAATATTTTGGACCCGCACATATTTAACCCACATATTGATGAGCTTGTATGCACATATGGATGTATAATATCACTACTATAATAAAATACTTAATTTGTCTATTACTTTGAAGAAGAGACGAGTTCCTGTGTATGTATGAGTGTGTAAAGAACACTTAACATGGAATATATCCTCTTAATATGTTTATTAAAATCACAATATTATTTCACTAACTACAAGTACTATATTATGTATGTCTCTAGGATTTATTAGCTTTTCATATTTTATTTATACCCATTGGATATATTCACCCCAGTTTCTTCTTTTTCTATCCCCAAGAAAAGATCATTTTATTTTTTATTTTAAGTAACCAACAATAATATTCATGTGAAAATTATTTCATAACTGCTCAATTCCATGTAACATTCATATTATCCTAAATAGTAAGATCTTTTTAAGACTGACTAATATCTCATAAATTTATATTGTAGTATATTAACATAAATACATACACATGTATGGCACATTGTCTATGTCATGGAGGAATTTGACTCTTCTCTCCAACAACCAGAAAATATTTTACTCCAAGATTTTAACTGTATACACATTTAGGAACCACTCTCAGATTACTTGCGATGTTTTGTTTTTAAGTTATCAGGGTATTTAAAGGGGTGGGTCTGACACTTGGCAGATAGCAGACAAGAAAAGTAGTGTTGGATTATACTTTCCATACCTTTTATATATCAGAATCAATTGGCTAGAACCATATATTTCTGAGAAATTTTGTACTCTGTGGAATGACTAGGGGTGAATGCAAAGTTACAATTCATGTCACTCAGGGGAAAGAAAAAATGTCTTACTCTGTGTGGCAAGCATGGTTCCTACCATTGTAAAACACTTACCTGAGAGCAAGACATCCACCATATTCACTAGACCAGCTATGCCTGGTTTTAAGACACCATCATGATCTGTCTTGTTGACAGTTGACATTCTTTCATTGTTAGAGAGTGTGAGGAGTGTCCTTGGATACTCACCTCAGGCTACATCCTCTCCTCCCACACTACTATAAGCAACTCCTCACCCATGCTCTGTAAGCAAGCAAAACAGCTCATTGGTTCCTGAGCTGAGATTTGTTGGAATTATACTTTTGTTTGTCCTTAGGACCATGTATGTTTAGGAAAGATATTCTTTATATCTCCAAAGGGAAGGATTTCTCAGCTCAATCCCTCCCCTGTGTCAATAACACATCACCACTATGGAAAGCCAATGGTACCCCTTCTTATTTCCATGTCTTTCACATTGGAGGTAGCTTCATTTTTGATGCCAGTTCTCTATAGAAAGGAGAATGTGAATGATACCATTCATGACAATTCATTTTGGTACCTCTACCTAGATTAGGATTTTTTTTATTAATTGGAAAACGGAAAACAGAATAAATGATTTGTGTGATGAAAACTGCTATTGTACTTGGGTAGGAACCTCCCAGATGAACAAAGGAATACATCTTTAAAAGCTGCATGTGTGTGCATAGAAAATATTCCCAGAATTGTGTTTGGTAAAATTACTGAGAGGCTCTTTTTGGATTGAAACAAAATGGTAACTACTCTCTCTCTCTCTCTCTCTCTCTCTCTCTCTCTCTCTCTCTCCCTCTCCCTCTTATATATATATACATTGTATATATATATACATATACAAATATACATTATATACAAATATATGCATATACATGTGCATATACATACATACATAAGT
>CABHPH010117173.1:0-12978 GCA_902168325.1 Peromyscus nudipes | reverse complement strand
GGGAGGAGGAAATAGGGTAGTATTCAATGGGTATAGAGTTTCCATTTTGTAAGTTGGAAAAGCTACAGAGAGCTGTTGAAATGTTTACTCCTGCTGAGCTGTGGACTCAGAAATGGCTTAAGATGATGAATTTTGTGTTGTACGGTATTGTGTTGTATTTTGTTTTTTGGTTCAGGGTCTTTTTTAAAATAAACTTAATTTTATATGTATGGGTGTTTTTGTCTGAATGTTCATTCACCACATGTGTGTCTGCTACCCACAAAGGCCAGAAGAGAGTGTTGAATTTCCTTGAACTGGAGTTACACATGATTGAGTCACCATGTGGGTGTTGGTGTTGGGAATTGAACCTGGGTCCTCTGGAAGAATGACCAATGCTCTTAGCTCCTGAGACATCTCTTCAGACCTGTATGGTGTTTTACAAACTACAACTTGGCCAAGCGGTGGTGGCACACACTTTTAATCCCAGCACTCAGGAGGCAGAGGCAGGTGGATCTCTGTGAGTTTGAGGTCGGCCTGGTCTACAACATGAGTTCCAGGATTGGCCAGGGCTGTTACACAGAGAAACCTCATCTCAAAAAAAGCAAAGCAAAACAAACAAACAAAACAAAAAAACAAAAAACCTACAACTTTAATTTTTTTTTTTTAGTGGTTGTACAGGATTTCATATTTTTGTTTAAAGAATTTTAAAGTACTCAAGAAAAAGAGAGAAGTGATGAACCCCCAAATTGTAATGCTCCCAGAGTGTAGGAATAGATAACCTTAGTTTTGTCTTTATGGGCTTTAGAATTTTTTTAAACTTTACAGAACAATCACATTCTTGTTTTACAAGCAGGAAAGAAAAGTAAGGAAGAAACATAAATGAATTGCCTTTAGTCCTTTAAAAAAAAATGGAAAGGAAGTCCTGCCGTGCGTGCATGCCTCGCCCTCCCCCCCAGCACCCATGGTGCCCGCCCTTCCCTTCTCTCCCTTTGCTTCCTGCAGCTGCCACGCAGCATTCCTGCTCTTGCTAAGTCCTTGACTTAGAGGAGGGGTGACTGGTCCTCCCCATTGTCATCTTGCATCCATTTCTAAACTGCGGTTCTCCTTTCCTTTGCTTTCTTCCCACTAAACCGTCCCAGCGCCACTCAGCTTTTCTTCCGAAGCCAGTTGTTTTTTCAAGCTAATCCTACGACTTGCAGTTCTACAGGGAGGCCTGGAAATTTGCTGTGCTATATAATCCTGGAAAAAAACGTAGCCTGACGATAAGATTCTCAATTCTCTTTGCTGTATGGAAAAATAGTTTTTTAAAAAATAATTATACAATTTTATTAGCACAATGGTCACTGTATAAAATTATGCCTCCCATTATATTTTGTATATGTGGGGTATGTGTGTGTGTTCATGTGGATGCACGTCCGCAAGTGTGCATGTGTGTGTATAAGTCAAAGATGGATGTCAAGTGTCCTCCATTGCTTTCCACCTTAGTTTTTGAGACAAGGTCTTTCACTGGACCTGGAGCTCACTGACTCACTAGGCTGCCTGGCCAGGGCCCCGCCTGAAGTTACAGTTGTGCACTTAAGCATCTAGCCTTTGTGGGGATGCTGAGGATCCACATCAGGTCTTCATGCTTGCACAGCAGGCCCTTCATTTACCGAGGCGCCTCTCCAGCCCCTCAGCTGACATTGTCACACCGTACAGCATGTACTTGGCTCACATTCGTCCTCTCCTGACCTCCTGTCCCCCCCCTTCTCTCCACTGCACTCTTTCCTCTTCCTAAACAGTCCTTAGTCTACCTTCATACTTCTTTCTAAATCGACATTCTGGGGCTGGAGAGATGGCTCAGTGGTTAAGAGCATTGATTGCTCTTCCTAGACGACCCGAGTTCAATTCCCAGCACCCACATGGCAGCTCACAACTGTTTGTAGCTATAGTTCCAGGGGACCTGACACCCTTGGCAAAAGACCAATGCACATAAAGAGGTTAAAATAAATAAATTTAAAAATATTAGATTCTGTGTATGGGAGACAAATGTAATATTTGTCAAAGTTCTATCGTTATTCGCGTGGAAGGGTTTTGTCCTTACTCCTTGGTCACAGGTTTGTCTTGGGTTGTGTTCAATGGCTGGCTGTAGACGCTGATCAAGGCCAGCGCCTTCCACTGCAGAGTGGCTTAAAGGCCTTGGAGGAGAGTGCAGCTTCTTTGGCCTGTGAAGAAAGCCCCCATCACTCTCGAACCCTGTTCTGCTTTCTCTGTGGCCACTTTTCTATATCACTGAGGTCACTTG
Source organism: Peromyscus nudipes (assembly GCA_902168325.1). Classification (NCBI taxonomy): domain Eukaryota; kingdom Metazoa; phylum Chordata; class Mammalia; order Rodentia; family Cricetidae; genus Peromyscus; species Peromyscus nudipes. Next base: position 10,715 of record CABHPH010117173.1, on the reverse strand, counting down.
GAATGTAGTTAGGAGGACATAGGTGTCTTGTAGGTACTTCAGGGAAGACACCTTTAGCAAGATGACTCTGACTTTGTACTCGGGCACATTGCCATCTAGGTAAAAAACTAAATTTTCCAAGCTCCCTGCAGGCAAGTGTGGTCATGAGACTAAGTTCTGAGTCAGAGTTATTTGAGCCCAAGGTGTAGGGCTTCCAGGAAGTTTTCTTAACAGGAAGAAAATTGATTTTTTTTTCCCTCTTCCTTTGAGGAGGAGGTGTTTTGAGACAAGGTTTCTCTGGCTGTTCTGGAACTCACTCTGTAGACCAGGCTGGCCTTGAACTCACAGAGATCTGCCTACCTCTGCCTCCCAGGGTACTGGGATTAAAGGCATGTGCCATCATGCCTGGCTCTTGATTTTTTTTTTCCTCCTATGTTTTGGAGGCCAAGAACTGTAGAGGGGACTGAAAAACCAAGAGCCAGCAGAAGCAGGCTCCTTCGCTCTCTGTACAGGGACCTTAGACCTCATCCCTATGGACTTCATTAGAGCCACCACTTTTCAGAGACAAAACTGCGATTCCTAACTAACAGCTTGTTTGTAGAAAGGACCATGCTAACACCAGAACCTGGAATGTGATGTCCACTAAGTAGATGAGGATGAGGCTGTGTTTAAGTATTCAAATGCTACAGGCTAGGGTTTAAAACTTTGTCACTTTTTTTTTTTTTTGACTTGTCTCTTATTTGGAGGTGAGTTCTTTGGTCCCTGGCCTGACTTGTGATGGCCTCCCCCAATAGATTTCTGTGGAAGCACAGCTCTGTGCTCTCAACCTAGTCACACAGACCAGCAGATGCCACCATCTCAACCTCACCCAGGAGACTGGCCACAGGGAAGACCATGGAAAGGTGCTCTGATTGACAGCTCAGTGAGCCTGTCCAACTATCCTGGACTTCCTAACATAGGTCAGGGAAGTGAGTGAAAAAAATGAAGAAGGGGTCATGAATTTGAAAGAGAGCAAGAAAAGGTATGTGGGAGGAAATGGAAGGAGAAATTATGTCCCTATATTATAATCTAAAAAAAAACCCACCCAGATTAACTGAAAAAACTTAATAATTTTATTTATTCACTTACAGTACTGTGTATGTGCATGATGTATGCATGCATATACATGGCTGCCCTGGCATGTTTGTGGCAGTCAGAGGACACCTCTGTGGAGTCAGCCCTCTTTTCACCTTTATGTGGGTTCTGGGGATTGAACTCAGGCAGTCAGGCTTACATGACAAGCACTTTACCCACTCAACCATCTCACTGGCCCAAGGAGCCATCTTGAAGTGGGTTCTTCTTTTCAGATGCAAGCCGTCAGTCTTCTCCTCAAGTCACTCATGCTGAGGTCTCAAACATGGAGTGGAGAAACTGTCCTTGATCTGCCTTCCCGATCCTTGAGCCAACAGACTCTGACCCTAGTCACACAGTGGTTATTTATGTCCTCACTCAGAAAAATAGATAGTTGGAAAAGGCTGTGTGTGCTGGCACATGCCTATTATCTTAGTACTTGGGATCCTGGGGCAGAAGAATTGCTCTGAGTTTAAGGGCAGCCTGGGTGACATTGTAAGTTCCAGGCTAGGCTCTAGGCTACAAAGTCAGAAACTAGAAAACCAGAACTGGAACAACTGGTAATTCCTCTCTTTAGATAAGAGTCGAGTTCTTTTTCAAAGAAAAGACGTTCAGATGCAGACAGACTAGGCCTGATTTGGTTACATCATAGTCCAAAGGTCACCTTATCTTCCCTGCTGCTCAGAAGACAGGCGTGATGGGTAGGGCACAGGTGGTGATGGTAGAGGCCAAAAGAAAGTCTTAAGGATGGCATAGAGAGCTGAAAGGGGCCCAGATTTCTGAGAAACAACGAGCTTCAGTTTTGTTTGAGCGGCTGAATTTTAGATCTTTAGGTTATAGAGTAAAAACCACGTTAGCAGAGAGAGACTTAGAATGCCTTTGTTTAGAACAAGGGAGAGTTGCCTTAGCTTAGCTGGCACTCCAGTGTTGAGTTGTTGAAAAAGAAGCAGCCATTAAGTGGGTGTAGTTGAGAGTGCTAAGAAGGGTATGGAGTTGCCGGGGAGAGGGGTGGGGTGGGGGAGGAGTGGAGGTACAGGACCTCATAGAATACCAGCCGCCAGGAGAGCAGGAGTAGCCAAGGAGGGACTCCCCCTTCCTGAGTAGAAACCAGGAGGGAGGGTATCGTTAGCCTGGCCTCTTTGCTCCTGCTGTACCCTTGTGTAGAGAGGCTGTGAGGATCAGTTTCCATGCGGCCCTCCCATGGGGGACCAGAAGGGAGCTCCTTGAAGTTTAATCATTGGTTGGCCTCTTCTTGTGTCTCAGTAGCTACAGTACTAACATGTTCCAGTTATTTGCAAGTTGGACTGCTGGGCAAGGAAGCTGTGGGCAGCTTGGGGCTCGGGAAGCAGAGACAGGAGCTGACAGCACTCGGGTACAATGGGACCCAGGAGGGCTGTGGGCATGGGACTCCGCCACCATGCCCTGGGAAAGTTTTTCCGTGGTTCCCTCCCTGCTGAGGTAGGATAGAGAGAGGGGGAAATTTTGGAGACATGAGAAAGGAAAAAGAGCTCCCACCCAAACATCAAGTTGAAGCCTCTAATCAGCATCAGAACAAGAATTCCAACACAATCAACAACTGCTTAGGGCCTTGCTCCCTTCCCAGCCACAAACCTGCAATTTTCTAGGAATCTCACCAGAAATCCCATTTACAAAGAAAAGATACACATTCAACTCCTTGTTAACCCTAGTGGCTTCTGGGTCCACCCCCCATCCTCTTAATAAAATAGAAACATGTTAGTATGCACGACATATTTGTGTATATGTGCCGTGTGCCACAGTCCACACTTTTACACCTTCATGTGGGTTCTGGGGACTGAACTCAGGTGGCCAGGCTTGTGTGAGGTTTGGTTTGGTGTTGTTAACTTGATGTTACCTGTTGAGTCATCTCGCTGGCCCTGGCTTCTGGTTTTACCTTACCAGATCATAATTTTATCCAGTGCATCTCTGGGGCCACCTCGTGTCTGTCTCAAAAGAGGCTGGGGAGGGAGAAGGAAAAGGGGGTTTCTTGGCAGCCTTTTGAGATGTAACTTGAGAGCCAATAAAATGTATGCATGGCTAGTGCTAAGAAAGTTTGCTCATTCTCCCTTGAGGAGCCTATGCTCCCACGGGGTGTGTCTTTTTTTCTTCTGAGCTTCTCTTTCCCTTAACCTCCTATGCTAAAATCTCCTTAGTAAAAACACCAACTGTGCTTCACAGTTCCAGGTCATCCTGAAGTTCTTTCTGTGCTGAAGCTAGGAACCCCAGTCTGACTTTAACCAATGTTCCTAAAGCTTGGGGGACTCATCCGGGTGCTGGGAGTGAGTGTGGGGCTGTGACTGTCGCACTACCAACACAACGCCAATCTAAGTTCCCGGGAAGCAAATGCTTTCCAGCCTGCTGTGCTCAAGCATGCGCTCGATGCAGGCTGTACACAAGCATGTGCTCCCCACTGGTGCAGGCTGTGCACAAGCATGCGCTCCCCACTGATGCAGGCTGTGCACAAGCATGCACTCCCCACTGATGCAGGCTGTGCACAAGCATGCACTCCCCACTGGTGCAGGCTGTGCACAAGCATGCGCTCCCCACTGGTGCAGGCTGTGCACAAGCATGCGTTCCCCACTGGTGCAGGCTGTGCACGAGCATGCGTTCCCCACTGGTGCAGGCTGTGCACAAGCATGCATTAACCACTGGTGCAGGCTGTGCACAGCATGCACTAACCACTGATGCAGGCTGTGCACAAGCATGTACTCCCCCACTAATGCAGGCTGTGCACAAGCATGCACTCCCCACTGGTGCAGGCTGTCATCTGGCTTCCTTCAGTTCTTGCTGCCAAGCACACAGGCTGGAAGCATCCTGGCCTGCCCTAGGTATACTTCACTAGCTGATGACAGCTTCATAAAAACAGGGGAGGCCTCACCAAAGCACCCTGCCTGAGGAGCAGGCAACAAAGCTCCCTGAAGAGGCTTAGGTAGACCAGGCCTCCTCTAGTAACCGCTAGGGAGAAGGAAGACCAGAGAATTGTAGGGATGAGGGCAGAAGTGAGGGCAGGGAAAGGATGGGGGTCCAGGTCAGAAGTGCTGGGTAGCATCAGATAATGAAAGCAGATGGACCAACATTCGCCCTCATGACCACTTTATTCTGTGCTCAAATGGTACAGTGATCTTACACACATCACAGGCTACAGCGAGTCCAAGGCAGGGCTGCCTTCTCCTGGCAAAATGCAGGTCCTGTTCTGGCATGATAATTCAGAGCCTGTTCCCTGCATGAGGGAGGGAAAAGCAATGGCAACCAGCCCCTCCTGTGGAGGGCTAGAGGAGGTGAGGGACGTCCCACTCACATCGGCATCACGTGGGTAGGGACCAGCTCTGCAGGCCAAGAAGCCTAGCTTATCAATACCTCAAAGGAGTCTGTGGGCTCCTGCTCTCCAGGCTGATGGAAACGTGCAGTAAATCCATTCTTCCCCCACGTTACTCACATAGGAGTCACCTGGGGGCAGGAGAGGGGGCACCAGGCTCTTCACAGTACAGGTTCTTGCCAGTGTGGCTGGGTTTACAGCTGGCCCCAATCACACTCTGGATAGCAGTGATGGAAACAGGAACCCATTTAAAACAAACACACAAAAATCTTGGGTGCCATTCGTCTCTCAACAACCAAGGACTGTGGAGGGATCATGTGGCTCAGAAAGAGGGTTTTGTCCTCCAGGCATGCTGGGCTCCATTCAGGCCGCATGCCTAGCTGCCCTTCAGCTTCCATTTTCTCACCCCAGGGGCTCCCATTCTGTCTTTTAGTGAAGTCTGGATCTGGGTGTCTCTGTGTTCAGGGGTCCCCCAGAGACTCCCCTCCAAAGCTGAGGTCTTTCTCGGAGTCCTAAGTTGCCATTGTGTGGCTGTCCTTCCTACCCTTTTTCTCCAAGACACTGTATAAGAACTTAGAGAAACCGGCTGTGGCATTGTCTGTGATAAATAAGAGGATCCATACTTAGAAATGATTAACTCCACCTGGAAGCCAGAGAGGTGTCAGAGCACTGACGGCACCGGATAGCTTCATGCACTGGACTGATACCTGGTGCCCCTTGCTTACAGCCTGCCCAGGCCTCCCTGAACAGCAGCCTACATCCTTATTTTGAGGGTTTCTGCTGCATTGTTGGCAGGGCCTGGTTTCACTGGAGCTGGGTGCTTAGACCTGGTCCTGGTCAGGGTCAGATGCACACCAGCCCAGGGCTCTGGCAGCTGAAGAGGCATCAGTGACATGGGTTGGTCATCTGTTTGACTTTGTGGCAGAGACCAGGCTTTCTACTAATACTCTCTTCATCATAGTAAAATATAAAAATAAAAATACATCACAAAATACTATTGACAACAAAAATTCCAAGGATGCAATTACCTTAAATTTACAAAGCATTTTCCAGAGGAACTTAAGAGCAGTTCTCAGTCTTCCTGGGCGTTTCTCTGGTCATGGGAGAAGGGAGGCTTAGGGGACTTCTGCCTGCAGCTCTAAGGGTGAGGAACTAGCCACTCGGTGTGGCCACACATCGACATTCTACACTTGAGACTGGGTGGGAGCCTGCGCACATGGCACCTTCCAGGCTGGGAAGTGGAGAGAAACTCCAGGGGTATAAAACCCGACAGACTCCTCCTTTCCTTTCACTCTCCTCCTTGTTCTTTTGTAATGTTTCACTCGAAAGCCCAGGCCAAGCTGCCTGAAGCCCTGGCTGGAGAGCAGGGACAGCGGTGGGTGAGGTCAGGCTTTGTGGGAGGAAGCTCCTGACAACAGCAGCAGACACAGGATGAACAGGGTTCCCCCAGGCCTAGGAGGGACACTGGCTCTTCGTGCGTTTCTTCTCCATAGCCAGTCTTAGAGCCTGCATGAGTGTGTCTTTGTTATTGAGGATGTTATACTCCGAGAGCTTCACCAACTTGTCGAAATTGGCCTCTGTGTACGTCAGCTCCTTGGTGGCATAGGGAGATTTGAGGCCATAGAGGTTCACCTGGCCCAGTTCCAGCTCCTCAGGACTCCGTTCTACACCTTGGGGCAGAAGAATTTGCTATAGATCCTTATTATGGTAGGTTGTAAGGACATGTTTGCACATACAAATACACTTATATGCATGCACACCCACTCACATGGGCACACACACACACACACACACACACACACACACACAGAGCATAAGTTTATCCATTTCAGGATTCCACATAGCTGGGTATCAGTAAATGGTTAAATGACTAAAACATCAGGAGACCATGTTGTCAGTTCATGGAGGAGGATGGAGGGAATTCTCTGGGTTCAGACTAGGACTAAGCCAGGCCTCCCCTTTGGGGTCCTCAGAAGATTCTACACGTCTAAAAACAGGGGCTTTTGTCTGTTTCCAGCAGAGGCTAGGAGCATACCATAGAGGGAGCTTACCTGGAGCCTTGTACTTCTGGAAGGTGTCACTGATGAGTGGGAAGTAAGCCACAATGGGGGCATCAGGCTCCTGGGGATTCTCCATCAGGTAGCACTCCTTGAGACTTTTGTCATCCTCCTGGATGGAGTAGCTGGGGAAGGGGATGTTCTGCTCGGTGCAATACTCACAGGTTTGTTTCAGGGGCTGTAACGTCATGGGAGGACACTTTGAGCACTGGAAGCCTGGGTGTGGGTGAGCCATACAGAGTTCCTGGGTCTGTTTTCCTGGTCTTTCCTAGCTAACCCTGGTCCCAAACTGCTTTGCCAGTGCGTGGTACTTTTAGAAGAAAGCCAGGTCAGGACAAAAGGCCCAGGTAGCAGGCTGGTGCCCATACAGATGAAAGCTCCTTCCCTGAATGAAAACACAGAAGCCCTGCTGCGGCTGCTTCGCCCAAAGACAAACCTGGGGACACACGGGTGGCCTCTGTGAGACTGATGGACGCAGGGGCCTGGCTGCCTGGAGTCCTGACTGACCACTCAGAGATTTTGGAGGTGGCAATGTCCAAGGGCTGGACTTTGAAAAAATACCTTTAAAGTCATAAAGAGCCCCGAGTCCCACAACTGGCTTATTTGCATGCCCCTCCAGCTAGCTACTTAGTCTAGGTCCCCTCCTCTGTGACCTCAGGAGAATAGCGGCTTTCCTGTCTACCACACAGAACTGGTGCAGGACCAAGTGAGAGCCTGGGTAGGGAAGCACACTGTTGTTTATTGACAAATCTAGGACATGATTATTGCTTTCATTCCAGCCATCTGTCTATAATTCCTTTTCTTTCCCTGGCTTCAGGATGGGATTGTATCAAAGTCAACCCCCCCCAATCTAAAAGAAACAAAGAAAAACTAAAAACCAGAGTTTTCCCTTAAAGAGAAAACTAATAATAATAATAATAATAATACCACCACTGGTCACTTGTTTAATCATATGGATGTCCTGTGATTACATGGACGCTGAGATTATTTTGAAAATAAGATATTACAAACTCATCAAGATTGTTTTCAGCTGAAAAAATGGCCAAGTGCATCAGATGCTTAAAAGCAATAATAAAACTGCCATCATTGAGTTCAAACAAACTCCCCAGTCCCAGCATGAGGGAGTCAGCTGGTTGCCGGTGAGGTTTGGTCCTCTGGCCCTGCATCATGCTGCACGACTTAAGCTCCCCCCATGCAGCCTCAGAGTGTGCCAGCCGAGCACATCCTCCCACGTGACAGCTGCACAGGTCTCTAAGGTGGTGCCACTGACTCTGTGACGGCTCGGGAGCATCTGGGGCCGTCGCTGTCGCTGTCGCTGCTACACTTGCCTTGGTCTGGGATCCCGCGCAGTAATTGAGGTGGATGATGAGGTCGATTTTCCTCTCTGGCCTAAGGAGGGGCGCGTAGCTGGAGTTGACAAAGAACGCGGTGTCCAGCAGGTTCAGATGTTTCGTGAACTGCGTCAGCTGGTTTGGGAAGGTGTCCAGCACTGTGTCTGAAAGTCAAGCCCTCTAGTTAACATCCTACCTGGTGCCCTGATGTCAGTTATGGGTCAGGTGGAGGCACTGAGATGGCCAGAATACCCTGCTTGGAGCTTGCTTTCTTCAGCCTGGGCCTCTAGCCTCCCACACTCTCTCTAGGACACTGAGTCCTACTTCTCTGGGTGGGCTGACGTATAGCGGCACTCTCTTGAGGCTTTAGCAAGTCTTCTGTGGGTTATGCACACAACCTGCCACGACCCATCTGTAGAGCTTATGGAGAAGCAGGGGCTTAACATCCTATCGACTAGGGATACCCATGGACCCAGAGCCATCTGCCCATTTTGCTCCAGACAGCGAGGACAAGAATAATAGTTCAGACTGAAGGACTTTGCAGGTTGTAGCCAAATAAAACATCAAAGATTTCCATGTGGTGGGAGAGGAGGCACGCTAGACCTTGTCCCTAAAGCCTTAGCAAGGAGAGGCATACAGAATCAAAGCTATGAGAGTGTGGTTTAAGGCCTGGGGCTGTGAGGCTGAGCTAGGCTGTACTTGCTCAACTACAATGGGGGCACCACTCACAGTGAAAGGTGTTCCCAAAAGGTATTGCCAGAAGAGCTTACATCTCTCCATTTGTACAATGGGGCCAACTTCTGCAGCTGCGACTGTTGCTCAGATAATGCAGTTAGTCAATTAACTAATGCCTGCATTGCCCCCTGCTGGCAGAGCCGGATTCCTTCAAGCCCTCAGCCATAAATGGACTAGTCCCGCCTTCCCCACAAGCCAGCTGTGTCTCTACCCATTAACGTGACCAGAGGAGACCATCTTTCTCTATGGCAACTTCAATACCTATTTCTTCTTCCTCCCAACAGAGCCAGCCCTGGAGGAGCACCCAAGCAGGCATACCTTTCCACATAGAGAACTGTTTGTTCTGTAAGTAGTCAGTGTGCAGCTGCATCCCGTACAGGAAGTTGTGGAACGCAGACACCTGGGGCCTGTGCGTGAGGATTTCTCGGAAGGTGTTGGACAGCCATGATGCTGGGATCACGACTGTGGTCTCCAAGGGGTTAGCATCACATTTAGGGATTTCAGGCAGGAGTGGATCATCTTCTGCAGGGGGAAGGGATGGAGGGCAGGTAACAGAAGCTGGGGTAGCACCTGACTGCTTGACCCATGAGAGTGAGCCGCTTTAAGTGCAGTTCATGCCTTCTTTGCCCGAGCCCTGGTTCTGAACCCAAGAGGACTCAGGACAGAGGATTGAGACAAGGGTGGGGAGGACATGGAGAGGGAGAAAGAGGATACCCAGGAAGGAAGGCTCAGAGAGGATGGTGAACCCAGAAGTTAGTTTTTTTCTCTGTGCTTACAGATCCCCAGGACCATCAGCTCTCGGAATGTTGGAGGTACCCTTCTGGGCCCCGGCATAAGTACCACCTATAGCCGCCCTGCCCCCACTCCTGCCCCCAGTGAAGGAAAATGCTGTAGCCCAACTGCCTTCCCTTGTCTGGATCCCGGGGATGATGTAGAAACAGCGACAGGCAACAAGTCCTTAGTTCATGATCCATACACTATAGATCCACTACCCAAGAGGGGAAACCAGGCTGTCACCCACCGATGTCATGCAATCTGTCCTTTGTCCACCTGTAGAAGAACTCCTCGGAGGTGTGGGACAAATTCCAGGCATCAAGCAGGTTCAGGGAGAAGATGCTACTCCACAAACCTAGAGAAGCAGAGAAGCCATGAGCAACTCTCCCCAGGCTCCCTGCCCCCACACCCAGATCTCACTGGTCCAGCCTTAGCCTAGATGCCTACTCTAGGCCAGACTGCTTGCAGGTGGGACGGACTTGGATTTCTGTCTCCCACTGAGCAATTCCAGGCAATGTCTGATGGTGCCAGTCTTTTTCTCCCTTCCCTCAGTGCAGGGAGCAAGAGGGTGCTCAAGACACAGCCACAGCAGGGGGCTGACAGCCGGCAAGTGCAGGCTTTGAGTTCAATCCCAGTTCGAACCTTTGTTCACACTGAGAAAGCACTTAAGACAGTGTCTGGTATGCAGTAAGCCTTGACACACACAAAGCTAGCTCTTATTTTTTAATGTAAAATTTATATAATACTATAAGGTTATATAAAAATTTATATAATGATACTATGAAATAATATTAATATTAATAAAACCAAATGTGGTGGTTCACATCTATAATCCCAGTAGGAAGGCTGAGGCAAGAGGATTGACAAGAATTTGAAACTAGCCTAGGCTGTATCGTAATCATTGGGCCTACCTGGGCTACAGAGTGAGACCCTATCATAACAAGCCAATACAAACAATTATATTCTCTATTTAAATTTCTCACATGGACCTGAGAAAACAGGTCGAGAAATTAGGCAGTTTAGGCAACTTCGCACAGCTAACAAGTGAGGAACCAGGGTTCAAGTTGAACTACAGGTTTCAGAATCACATGGGCTCTAGACCAGGGGTTCAGGGAAGAGAAAGAACTGTGTGCTGTGTGTTGTAGATGTTACATCTGTTTATGCTGTGGAACATTTGTTTAATGATGCAAAGATGTGTTGTATTCGCTTATGTTGCATTTGTTTAACTCTGTGGAGCTGGGTTACTGTGCCTGTGTAAAACACCTGATGATCCAATAAAGAGCTGAGCGGCCAATAGCGAGGCAGGAGAAAGGATAGGCAGGGCTGGCAGGCAGAGAGAATAAATAGAAGGAGAGATCTAGGAGTGGGAGGGTGAGGGTGAGGGCGAAGGCAGGG